>VMDO01007072.1:78217-94523 GCA_007922755.1 Pedetes capensis | reverse complement strand
TCTTTTATTTTTTTCTTTTCTTTTTAAGAACTTTTGCTTCCTTCTTGAATGATATCTTTTATATCATGCCACAACTCTTCTGGTCTCCTGTCATTTGTGTCTCATGCATTAAACCTGTTCTTGAGGTGGTCTCTGAACTCAGGTGGGATATTCTCAAGGTCATACCGTGGCTGTCGTATGCTTGTTCTAATTTTCTTCAACTTCAGTTTGAACTTGCATCTGAGAAGTTGATGGTCTGATCCACAGTCAGCACCTGGTCTTGTTTTGACATTTTATACAGAGCTTTTCCATTGTCTCTTTCCACATATGTAATCAATTTGATTCCTGTATGTCCCATCTGGTGAAGTCCATGTGTATAGTCTCCGTTTATGATGTTGAAAAAATGTATTTGCAATGAAAAGGTCATTGGTCTGACAAAATTCTATCATGTGATCTCCAGCTTCATTTCTGTCATCAAGACCTATTTTCCAATTACTGAGCCTTCTTCTTTGTTTCCAACCTTTGCATTCCAGTCACCAGTGATTATCAGTATGTCTTGATTGTGTGTTTGATCTATTTCAGATTGCAGAAGCTGATAAGTCTTCCCTTTCTTCATTTGTGGCCTTAGTGGTGGGTGCATAAATTTGAATAATAGTCATATTAACTGGCCTTCCTTGTAGGCGTGTGGATATTATTCTATCACTGACAACATTGTATTTCATGACAGATCTTGAAATGTCTTTTTTGATGATGAATGCAACCCCATTTCTCTTGAGTTTATCATTCCCAGCATAGTAGACCATAGGATTGTCTGACTCAAAATGGCCTATGCCGGTCCATTTTAGCTCACTGATGCTTAGAATGTCAATGTTTATGCATTCCATTTCTCTTTTAACAGTTTCTAATTTTCCTAGATTCATGCTATGTACATTCCATGTTCCAATTATTAATGGATGTTTACAGTTGTTTCTCCTCATTTTGAGTCGTGCCACATCAGCAAGTTGAGCACCCTGGGGTTTTACTCCATTTCCGTCATCACGGTAGACTCTACTTGGAGGAGGCAACTCTTCCCCAGTAGTCTTTTGAGTGCCTTCCAACCTGGGGGCCTCATTTTCCCGCACTATATCTGACAGTGTCCCTTTGCTATCCATAGGGTTTTCAATGGCTAGTTGTTTGGGGAGTGGCTCGCCAGGTCCTACTCCCTAGTCTGTCTTAGTCTGGAAGCTCAGCTGAAAACCTGTCCACCATGGGTAACCTTGCTCATGTCCGAGGTTACAGTGGCAGAGCTCTCAGCCTCATCGCAACACGAAAGCCCCCACAGTGCGGCAAACTGACAGACGTGGCGGGGGGGGCAGAGGAAATAGTAGGTACAAATACACAGAGGTGTAATCTCTTATCTAGTGTTCCCTCACTCAGTGAATGCATCCAGTATTCTTATGGTTCTGTGGGCTAGTGACCTTCACTCTTCCTTGGTTCTCACCCACTTTTTCATATTTATCTCTAAGATAAGTCAATTTAACTCCTAAATGTCTGTTAATTTCTTTAGCTTTTATCTCTTCTTGCCTCCTGTGCCTTGGCCTGTGTGCTCCCTTTCCCCTTATCTACCTCAGTATCTTCAGCTCATGATTCCCTGCCTACCACCCTCCTCCCCTTTGTTACTCTCTCCCCAATCTCTGTTCACTCTCTACACGCCTACCAAAATGATTTTTGAAAGATCTAACCTGATTATCCATTGCCATGAGCCATAAATCCCTGCAGGATTTGACCCTTCCTTCTAGGTGGATTTTTATTTTTATGTATTTACTTACTTATTCACTTATTATTTTTGTTGTTGTTGTTGTTGTTTTGAGACAAGATCTCACTGTAGCTCAGGCTACACAGAGTGACCCGGACCTCACACTGTAGCCTAGGCTGGACTCAAACTCACAATCCTCCTGCCTCAGCCTCCTGAGTGCTAGGATTGCAAGCGTGCACTCCCATGCCTGACTCATTCCTTCTGGTTTCTGGCCACTCTCTCCTATGCTTTCTGTTGTAGAGAGCTACAACATACTTCCAATAATTTCTTTCAATTCAGTACCATTGTGTTCCTTATTATCTTAAAGTCTCTAACAGTAGTTTCTTCTTCTTGGGAAACCTCACTCCTTAGAGGAAGGCCTCTCTGACATCCATCTTAAAAACAGAAATTCCTTTGTGAGTTTCTGATTCCTTCTTTGTGTTTGTCAGAGTTTTTAATGGGATATTTATGGGATTATTTTGTTGCTGCTTTCCCCACTAAATTCTAGGCAGCTAGTTTGCTTATCTAGACATCCGAGCACCTAGCACAGCATGTGTTACAACATAATGCATTTGAGTAAATGATAAAGCAAGAAATCCATCATCTGGTGAGGAAGACAGGCAGATATATCAGTCACTCAGTAACAAAGAAGAGTGAGCATTGTAGATGCTCTAATAGAAACATGAGTGAATGATTCCTAAAAATAGAGAGTGTCTGCAGCCATACCACTGTGGCGCTTGATCCCAGTAGATCTCCAAAGCTAAGCAGGGTCAGGCCTGGTTAGTACTTGGATGGGCAACCACCTGGGAACACCAGGTGCTGTAGTTTTGGGAGAAGGACCTGACATCTCAATACCCCCCCCCCCCGAAAACAAACAAACAGACAAACAAACAAAAGCAATCAACCATTGAAACCCTTGTGAAGAGCAGAGAAGCACTGACAATAGGCCTGGTCATAGCATGGTGTCAGGTAGTGTTGTTTTCTGTTGTAATAGAATGAGTATAATTCAGACCTGACTTGATGACACCTAACAACAACAAAAAAATTGTAAGGAGAGATTAATTTCACTTGATAGGATCTAGGAAGGAGCAGCTACCATGTGAATTGTAATTTCTACTGGTTTTCCTATTTTCTTCTTCCTCTTTTTCTGTAAGAGAGAATCTGATCAACTCAAAAAACCCCACTGTTACACAATCTGAAACCTTGGTTTAGATTTTATTTCAGCTATCTGTAATGATCATTTCTATTTTAACTCACAATTTAATGCAGGTGAAAAATCTAAATTTTTATGATGTTGTTCTGGATTTTATATTAATGGATTCCTTTGAAGATTTAGAAAACCCACCCACATCCATACAGAATGTAGTAAATAATCGCTGGCTAAACTCTTCCTTCAAAGAAACTGTAAGTGGTGATTTACCTTTTTTAACCATTTAAATTTGATGAAAAATGGTCAAAACTTGGAAGATTCATAAGATTTATATATACATCTGCCTATGGGATGAGTGGTGGGGAAACTGAGCTCATCCGTTGACATTGGGATCAGATATATACAGTGTATGATGCCTTCACATGAGTCTCCTTTTGCAGCCAGGTGTGGTGACACATACCTATAATCCCAGTACTCGGAAGGTTGAGGCAGAAAGACCATGAGTTCAAGGCATCCAGGCTACATAGCGAGAAGGAGAAATCCTCCTGTGGCTTATCCCCCAGTCCCAGCCTTGACCTGGAGGATGCAATATTTCTTCAGGTCTCTATCGCTAAAGAAACTGAGACTTCAGATTAGCTCAGTCCTAACAAAAAACTAACAGAACTAGCTGAAAGACAAAACTGGAATGTAGCAGTTGTGTTTTAAAAAAGTGACAACATGGTGTTTTTTGTTTTGTTTTGTTTTTGTTTTTGTTTTCACTTTTGACACAGGGTCTCACTGTCTAGCCCAAGCTGGCCTTGAACTCAGATCCTCCTGCCTCAGACTTCTGAGTACCAGGAATATAGGTGAGCACCACCATGGCTAGCTGATAATATGTATTAAAAAGGGAAAATATAGAGAGACATGTCCCCAAGTCCTATCAAAACCCAGGAGAGAAAAAAAAAAGTAGGCAGGTCTAAAAAATAAGGCAGGTTTAAACAGTATTCCGTACTTTGAATGTTGTTAGTTTCTGTTGTTTTATTTCTTATTTATTTATTTAAATTTTTTTATGGTACTAGTAGGTTGAACCCAGGGCCTTGTGCTTGCATGCTTTACAAGTGTTATACCACTGAACTGCACTCCAGCCCATTTTTTTACTTTTTATTTTGAGACAGGGTCTTACTAAGTTATGCAGGCTGCCTCTGGCCTTGGACTTGCAATTCTCCTGCCTCTGACTCCCAAATTGCTGGGATTATAGGTGTAAGTCATCACACCTGGCTGAGTTTCTGTTGTTTTTTATGAAGTCTCTTGTTTGATATCAGTTTTGACTGGCGTTAAGTATGCACCTAGAAGTAATGTGGGATGAATATCATGTTTCTTGATGAAGTTTGAATGCCTTTAAAAGATGTTCCAATTGGCAGTTTCACAATTATTTTGGAACTTCCTGATATTAAAATGTAAATTATTTTTAATAAATCTACTTCTTTCTCTATTAAAGTATGCTTTAACCATAAAAAGTACGCATTCTTTGTTTCTATAACTGATTTAGTAGGGTGACCTTGATAAATGTCAGATCATGTCTGAGTAGGATTAGATTTCTTTAGGATCCACTGAAGTCATTTTGCTTTTGTTTTGTTCTGATTGTAATTTCTTAGTTCTTGAATAAAACTGTTACCTCTAATTATAAATATTTCAGGAATACTTTGTGAAGAAAAAACATTACTTTGTTTTCATTATTACACATATATGTGTATGTGTATCTATCTATATGTTTTTTCAATGCTTTCCCATAGGAACAGAATTTAAGAACTCTTGAGAACTGAGTTGTAATTGCCAAGCCCCTTGGTACTAGAGTTCAACCTTTTTTCTTTTTGGGGCTTTGTTCTTAAATTTAAAATTTATAAAAATGAAATATCTTTTCATTAATGTTTATAAATAATATAAGGAGGCTGGACTAGTTCTTATTAGTTGTTAATATTTTGAATTTTTAGGCCCCTAAACTTTGAATTCTAATATAAATCACTCTTCTAAATGGAAACATTTATATAGTAAATCTTGCTTTTTTCCTCTTCATTTATTTAGGCTGTAGCTTCAAGTTGTTGGTCGGTGCTGAAACAAAAAAGGCAGCAGATGAAGGTAAAATTCATTATGCCCTGGATTCCTATATTAGCACATTTTCTGTTGTTATAACAAAATACCTGATACTGGCTAATTTATAAGGAGAGAAGTTTTTTCAGCTCACAGTCTGAAGGCTGCCAAGTCCAGGATCTACAGGCAGCATCTGGTGAGGGATTTGTGTTCCTTCAGCTCATGATGGAAAGCAGAAGGGCAAGCAGGTCTATGTGAAAGAGGCAGCCTTGCTTTAAAATAACCATCTGTTCTCATGTTATCTCATTCAGTCTGAGAAGAGTAAGAGCTTATTTACTGTAAAAAGACACTAATGTATCCATGAGAACTCCACTTCCATGACCCAAAACTTCCCACTAGTCTCTGCCTCCCAACACTGCTGCATTGGGAACCAAATCTCAAAATGATTTTGATGAGGACAAACTATTGCAGTTACTCTGTGAAATAATATGAGGATCCTGTCAATGAAAATTTGAGTCAATTCACATGTGGGCATGGCAGCTAGTAATAGAAATTCTCCTTTAGTGGAGATAAGTGACCTACTGATACTGGATGATTCTTTTCTCAATGCCTTCTCCTTTTCCTTAACATTCTTATAGTTCACTATAGCAAGTACTGAAGCATGTATGTGATTTCAACTAAATAGAAGAGGGTTTAGGGTTGGAAATAGCCTTAACAGAGTTTTGTTTTGTTTTTTTACTTAATAGTATTTATTTATTCATATTAAATTTAATTAATTAATTAATTAATTTTTTTAGTACTCAGGGGTTGAACCCAGGGCAAGTATTCTACATACCCCTAGCCCATTTTTTACTTTATATTTTGAGCCAGGGTCTCACTAAGTTACACAGGATGCCTCTGGCCTCGAACTTGGGATCCTTCTGCCTTTGCCTCCTGAGTCGCTGGGATTACAGGTGTGATCCCCTGTGTCCGGCTGTTTTACTTTATTTTTGCGGCACTAGGGGATTGAATCCAGGGCCTTGCTTATATTTTGCAAGCATTCTACTACTAAATTATACCCTCACCTCCTCTTTTAAAACAATTTTTATCTCGAGACAGTTTTTCACTAAGTTATACAGACTGCTTTTGCCCTCAACTTTCCACCCTCCTGCCTTCACCTCCTGTATCACTGGAATTATATAGGCTTGCACCACTGTGCCAAGCCAATATTAATATTTTAAAAAGTTGCTTAATACAGTGACCTTCACTTTATATAATCCAGCCAAGAAATAGTTATTTGATTCTAATAGCAGCTTTGCCTGCATCTGTGCCACCATGGTGTCTCATCCCATCAGATCTCAGAAGCTAAGCAAAGAGTTGAGCCTGGTTAGTACTTGGATGGAAGACCACCTCGGACTACTGGGTGCTGTAGTCTCAGGAGAAGGATCTGGCAACCCACTCTTAAAAATTAATCAGCCATTGAAAACCTTATGAATAACACAGAACCACTGACAGTAGTGCTGGGCATGGCGCAGTGCCGGGTAGCGTTTCATCTGTTTTACACAGGATTGCTATGAGTCAGACCCAACTTGATGGCACCTAACAACAGCGACAACAATAGCAGCTTTATTCTGTCCAAAATCCCTACCAAAAAAGTCTCAAAATGTATATCCTGCCTCTGTGCTCCATACCCTCTACCTCATTTCACCTACCAACTGTTCCTTTCATCATACTCTACTAGTGGTCTAGGGTGTGTACTCTGGAGTGAGACTGCCTGGGTTCAAATTCCATTTACTAATGATGTGACCTTGGTCAAATTGTCTAACCTCTCTATGCCTCAGTTTCCTCATCTCTGTAAAAGAGGATTATTGTTAGGTGTGGTTAAGTCCAACTCACAGTGACCCTCTGTACAACAGAATGAAACACTCCATAACATGGTGCCATGCCTGGCACTATGTCAGTGCTTCTCTGCTATTCATAGGGTTTTCAGTGGCAGATTATTTAGGGAGTGCACTGCCAGGTCCTTCTCCCGTTTTTGTGGGGCTGGGGATCAAACCCAAGACCTCAGAGAGTGCAAAGCAGCACTCTACCAACTGAGCTAAACCCAAGCCCATAAAAGAGGATAGTAGTAATATTTACCATTATTTACCCATAAATAATATTTACCCATTATTTGGTACGATTAATATACACTAATAAAAAAGAAAAAATACAGGATCTCGGGCATAATTTTAAACAAGAATTATTTAAATATAAAGTCTGTGATGCTTTGAGGATTGCTTCAGAAAACACTGCTTGGCATTACAGTCTCTAAGTTATAAGCATTATACTGAAAAATATGGATATGACAAAATACTATAGGTTTTTGGGCAAATAATATAGTAATAAACAATACCGAACTCTTACTAAGCAGTATTCTAAGCAATTTACGTTGAACTACTTGCTTTTTTGTGTGTGTAGTGCTGGAGATTGAATCTCCACCAGTGAACTACACTCCTTTGCCCTAAGCATAATAAAACACTCCTTGGCTCTAAAATTATTTGCAAGTTTATTAACTTTCCTCGTAGGCTGACTCATGGTGGGCCCTTGTTATGTTCTCAAAAAGGACAATGCTACACAATGTGTAGCAATTTCATTTTTTCTACTAGAAGAAGCAAGTATAAAAATAACTTAATTCTCTTTTACTTCCCAACAGATCTCAGATGGATTTTTTGCCCATTTTTATGCCATTTGTGAGCACATAAGCCCTGTCCTAGCCTGGGGCTTTCTGGGTCCTAGAAATTCTCTCTATGATTTATGTTGCTTCTTTAAGGTATGTTCAGCCATTGAATTATTGCTTCTTTTCTAAATCAAAAAGCAGATAAAGTGTTTTTTTCTTTTGTAGAAAAAAGAATATCATTTTAAAAAGTGAAGTTATAAAAGTCACCTAAATTCAGTGCTTAATGTTAGTATTAAATTGTGGCATTCTATAATACAATTATTATTATAATGGACTTTATAGATTTGGTGCCTTATTCTAGGATAGATTCAACAAGTCCATTCACCTTAGTTTTGTCTGTATGGCCTTGCATAATGTTGCCATATCATTGTGAATATTGTAAACAAACAATATGTGTGTTTACTATGCATGTGTAATATAGAGTAAATTTTGCTTCAAAGTAATATGAATGATGAAGTCCAAATTCTGAGAAACAACAAGGGAGTTTAAAATTGTATCCTAGCTGTCTGGTGGTGCACACCTTTGTAATACCAGCTCCTCAGGAAGCCAGAGGTAGCCTGTGTAACTTAGACACTATCTCAAAATAAAAAATAAAAAATGGGCTGGGAGTGTAACTCTGTGGTAGAGCACTTGCAAAGTATGTGTGATGCCCTGGGTTCAAACCCCAATACTGAAAAAAAGTGTGCCTTCTTAGTCCTTCTTAACATTTGGTGTCTGGAGGATAGACATTCAATATTCCTCTTTTTTACTCTTCGGAATTAGTTTTTTTCCATCATGACATAACAGCTGCGATTTAATACTTAACAGTACACAACTTACCTAAAATGTACTTCAGCATAGTAACTGCTGAAATGAAATATTATTCAAGATCTTCCACTGATTTTAGACCTGAAATTATTTTTATTTTTTATGTCATAGGGTTTCTTTTATATAGGAAAATGTACATTTAAAGTTATTTATGATTATTGAGAGTAATTTGTTCTTCTATCTTGTTCTGTTTTTTGAGAAAGAGTCTTACTGTATAGCCCAGGGTGGCATGGAACTCACTATGTAGACCAGGCTGGCATGGCACTTGCATTGGTCCTCCTGCCTCTCTGTGTCTCGAGTGCTGGAATTACAGACATGTGCCACTATGCCAGGTTATTCTGTCTTAAAGTAGTACATGTGCTCAGAAGTAACATTGAAGGGAAAGGATAATGCCTAGCTCCTCACATTTATATAGTGCTTTAGGGTTTACAGGTACTGCTCATAGATTATCTTTTTTGATCATTATATCAGCCCTGAGTAGTAAATAGGACAAGTTATATTATCCCATATTTTATAGAAACAGAAAATGAGACCTACAAAAGGTTAAAAGGACTTGTTAAAGTCCTTTTTCCAGTGAGATGTGAAACCAGCCCTGGAACTAAGATGTTCTGACTCCTGATTCAATGCTAGTAACAATTAGTTACTCTTTGGGTACAATATAATTTTGATCTATTAAATGCTAATATGTTTTGTGTTCATTTTCCAGAATCAAGTTCTTTTCTTTCTCAAAGACATTTTTGACTTTGAGAAGGTGCGCTATTCAAGTATAGAGAATTTAGCTGAAGACCTCATGCAGTTACTCATCCGCCGCACTGAACTTCTAATGGCCTATCTTGGAGCAGATGCCCTGAGGCATACAAGTAGTTGTACAAGTAGTCATAGTCATGTTATGTCCAGTGGGTTATTGGAAGCCAAAGTGCAGTAAATACCATAGGAATCACATAGTTTGAGAGTGCTATAAAATATTATAAGGTAACTATTGATTTTGTAACATATTGCAAAATCAGCAGAGTTGGTGGACGTGGACTCAGGGAAGAAAAAGAAAAACCTGGTAAAAAATGAGTGACTGTATTATCCTTATACAGAAGTTCTGTCATTGAATCCCTGTGGAATGTATCCAGAGCAATTTTCTAATAATCTTAGGTGGTAATTTAAGTTCTGAAATGTGTATTTTATAGGAATATTGCTTGGATTGAAGCCAGTACTTGGGAGTTAATTGGTTTGTTGTCTTCAAGCTGTCTGAAATTTCCGGTATCATTCTCAAAACCTCTGGTTTTAGGCTTTGCACTTTCACAACACGTAGTATAGCCAAGACCTTGTGACCCACACATACAAGAATATATTACTTTTAGTGTCAACATATTTAACTTTGCCTGAAAATGTAATTTTAACTGTAAAGTTATTCATTTGTTTAATCCAATTTAAGCAATAGTGGCATTTAAAATGTACTGCTTATATTATTGCTTGGACATTTGCTTATGTATCTGAATCAAAGCAATTGTGCTCACTGAGTATAGTTATACAAGGTTTAAATGAATTGTTAAATGAAATGTTAACTGAGAAGTTAACAATTTACAACTTTATGTTAGATTAACTGTCATTTCCAAAATTTGTTACTGTTGGTCCTATACATTACAATGAAGAGACTCAAATAGCTTTTATCTTTTTATAGGTTAGAACATTTTTCTCTTCAATGAACATTGATTTAAAAGATAATATTTATTTACTAAGAAAGGCAACTAAAAATTTACCCTTTTCTAGTGCAATTTTGAGACTGGCTCCTAACATCTGAAGATGTTAGACTTGATACAGAAAATAGATTGTTTCTCCTTCCTTTTTTTTTTTAATTCCCACAGAGAACTCAACACATTGGGAATTTGTTATACTATGCCCAAATTTTAAAAATATCTACACTTTAAATTTTAGGGATTTTTTTCTTTATTCTTTTTATTTTTCCCCTTGGTTTTTTGAGACAGGGCCTCCCTATATAGCCAGGCTGGGCTTAAACTTGCAATCTTCCTGCCTCAGCCTCCTGAGTGCTGGGATTATGCACCCACCAGCACTCCTGGTTTATCATGCATGCTGGGATTAGGCATGCACCACCACTCCTGGTTTATCATAAATTTTAGATTTTAAAGAAGGTTTTTTTTCTCTCCTCTGATATAGAACAAAAATATTTTTAATCACGTGGAAGTATATTTTATGTCCTTTATAAGTATATGAACAGATGGGTTATTCTTATGAGTGAAGTTCTTCAGAGTATATTAAATACTTTCAGGGTGACATTAATTTTGTTTTTCAATCATATACCACTTGTTTGACGTGTCTGATTCAGTGAATTAGTGGATTATATTTATTGGGTTTGCTCCTAAAGTGTGCTTTCTTCATTTTAGGAGTGAGTTACACAGAAGGTCCTAAAATGCATTTTTAAAAAATGCATTTTTAGATTAAAGTGCCTAGATTCAGATTAATAAATAGAAAATGAAAAATGAAAAAAGCATAATTTTTTAAAATTAAAAAATTACTATGTGCCACAATTATGTAAATTAATTACAAAATATAAAATTCAAAATCATGCAGTTTTGCATGTACTGTATAGATTAGAGCATTAAATGTGAATTGTTACTCTAATTGCTTTTGATTATATAGCTTGACTTTTCTTACACAGATTTTTTTTCCCAGTATTTAGGGGTTAAATCCAGGGCCTTGTGCATGCTAGACAAGTGCTATACCACTCAGCTGCTCCTGTCAGCAACCCCCGCCAGCGTTTTTTAAATTTTGCGACAGAATTTGGCTGAATTATGTAGGCCACCTCTAGCCTTGAACTTGGGATCCTCCTGCCTCAGTGTGCACATGGCACCTGGATCTTACATAGATTTTTAATCCAATGTTGTCTATTCATCATTTTACTGATGGAGGAGTATGATTAGAAGTATCAAAATGAAAAGTTTCATTATGTTATGTTTTACTTTTTGTTTTAATATTAGGTGTCTTTACCTTGTTGAGGTATTACTGGTTGTGAAAGATACACATGCACACATGTGTTCATGCATACACATTCCTGTTACCATGTGAGCAAGACAGTATTGAATATATTAATTTACTCATTTGAGGGCTAAATGTTTTATGCTGTGGTTTTATAATCAAAAACTGTAAGTAAACTTAATTACTTTTTTTATTTGAGAAGGATACTGTTTGAAGTCAATTTTGAGAATTGCACTATTTAATAATGCTGCTACTATTTAAGGTAATTCTGGGAATGTATTTCATCAGATAATGTGAAAGGCTTTCCAAAAGATGTTTGGGGGTTTTCTTGTTATTGTTTATTTGTTTGTTTTTCTTTTTTACATTTCAGCTAAAACATACTGCCCATTTTCAGATTAGTTTATAAAATTCAGTGCTTAGGTTTGATTAGTTTCTGGATGGTTCAGTAGCTACATTAGCAAGATGCTTTCTTTGTGGCCTTTGACAAAAGAGGTAAGAATGACCAAATAGAATTTCAGGGCAATAAGTATAGGAAAAAACCTCTTCATTGTTAAGTGAAGAAACTTGACCTTTTAAAGGGAAACATCTTCATAAAGACATTTCTGACTGCAGAAATGTTAAGATATACATATGTTTTCATTTGCCTTAAAATTGGATTAAACAGATAAGCAATGCTTAAAAAATTAAACTATCTAGAGTCTTTTAGGGTAAACCTTGTAAACACTTATTCATGGTGGTATTATCAGAAAATTGCCATTGCCATTCTAAGTCCTACCATCAGCCTCCACATGAGTTATAAGAGGGGTTTGAGTTAGTCCTGAGAAAAGAGAAAATGACTTTTTCCTCTTTTCTAGAAGAAAAAAGATAAACTCTCAGTTGATTTACGTTTGATATGTCCTCCTCCTCCCCCTCTTCTTTCCTTTTTTCTATTTTAGTTTCTCTACATTTTTATTCGGCCAACAAGGTAGTAACTTCTTCCCAAAGATTAATAATATGTTGGGCTGGGCGTGGTGGCGCACGCCTGTAATCCCAGCAATTTGGGAGGCAGAGGCAGGAGGATCGCAAGTTCGAGACCAGAGGCAGTCTGCGTAATTTAGCGAGACCCTGTCTCAAAAAGTTAAAAAAATGGGCTGGGGGTACAGCTCAGTGGTCCAGCACTTGCAGAGCATGCAGGTGCGAGGCCCTGGGTTCAACCCCCAGTACCACAAAAAAAAAAAAAAAAAAAAGATTACTAATATGTTTATTAAATGTCAAAATGGAACTATCTTTTAAAAAGTTTTTCATACTGTTAAAATCAGCTCCAAAGAACTTTCTCTTTCTCATAAAGTAGTACTCATTATTTGCTTCCATTTACTATGATTCTTATTAATTTGTTGAATTAATTCATTATAAAAAGCATTTACAAATGTTTTCTTGCCTTATGATGTTACATTTTCTACTTAATTTCCAAGAATGATTATGTACATTAGAAAAGTATTCTTAATCATTCCTTTAAGTCTAGGAAATAGGAATGCCAAAGTAATATTTAATGTACTTCCCTGTGACCTTTCTTAATCAGAAATTTTTAATTATGTTTATAACTCATTTGCTTTTATTTTGATGTGAACATGTATATGGAAATTAGTTTGGATGTAAACTTCAAAGTGATTGTAAGTATTAAGCTGAATTCAAACCTTTCATATTTTATTTGGATTAATCAGATTAAGAAATATGTATGTGAGATTTAAGAGTTTGTATAATCTGTGATAAATGGAAATAAGGATATCCTTACTTTGTTCTTAATGGTTGTATTATGTTGTTGTTTTGTTTAGTTTTAGAAAAACCATGTTTTAGCTTTAGTTGGCTGATAGCAGTAAATGTATTTCTGCTATTTTTATAATGCTGTTTCTTTAAATGCAAGGACTGAACTCATTAATTTGTGTAAAAGTAAAATATTAAAGTAGCAGAAGAGAATAGCACTGGCTCATTAGCCAAAATAAACACTATAACATGGATGTATTTCTATTACTGCCAAATAAAAAAGCACTGGTACATATTGGTGAAGTGTTACATATTTAAATAGTTTATATGTAGTTGTGAGGTCCTAATTCTCTCATTAGATCCTATCCTGTGAGAGCTTTCAGTCGACATAAGGCCATATGCACATGCCTTGAGACCTCAGAGAACTGCAACAACATTGAAATCAAATGTAAGATATTATCTTTATGTACTAACTTGGAAAAAATAGTTTTGTGATGCATAAAGTCAAAGTACTTGTGTTTAATTAAAGTATTTGAATGAATGTCATCAAGCATAATATTGTGTTGTTGTTAGGTGCTTTCAAGTCAGTGTCTGACTCATAGTGACCCTATGTACAACAGGCACAACAGTATTGTTAGTGCTTCTCAGAGGATTTTCAATGGCTGATTGGTTTTTGGGAGTGGGTTGCCAGGTCGTTCTCCCAAGCCTACAGCACCTGGTGTTCCCAGTCGGTCTCCCATCCAAGTACTAACCAGGCCCAACTCTGCTTAGCTTCCAAGATCTGACAGGATCGAACGCCATAGAAGCATAGTATACATTTACGAAATTGATGTGCCTGCATCCATCCCTCTTCAAACCTGATTTGAACCTCTGTCCTCATCACTTCTTGGTAAAGATTCAGATTCATTCAGTCAAGGAGAAGGATGCTGCCTGGGCACCACTAGCCAACAGAAGGCAGAAAAGTTTCACCTGGATATAAGAACAGTATTCTTAATTTGGGGCTTTTAATAAACAAGATTATTTTAGATTAAAAAATGTATTATGTAGATATAAATGTGCAGTTATAATTTTAATTTCATTTTCTTTTTTTTTTTTTTTCCTATGTGGGGGTGTTGCTAGAAATTGAACCCAGGTCCTGGAGCGTGGCACAGTACCACTGAGCCACTCACCTTGCCTGTTTTTAAAGTTTCAAAATTACACATATAAACTGAAGTGCAACAGTTACTAAGACAGTTATATAAACATGAATTGAATCTTTCACTGTCTGGGATTTAGATTTGAAGCACAGGGACCTAGATCAGCATCTCAGTCTCATTTTCTGTTTTCTGTCATTTTCTGCCATATTCTCTATTGTTTCATGCATCCTCTTTGATCCTACTCTCTGAACTTAATGTTTTGCACTCTATACCTCTCCCTGAATTCTTACATATCCTTAAAATGTTTCTGTGAAAGCATCTCGGTGTTCTATTATTACACTCTATAGGGCCTTGCTGGAAAACTTTATAAATGTTGTTTGTCCACCGTCTTCTTTACTGTTCTTACACCACTTCTGACGTCTGTTTTTCTACAGTGTTTCTTCATGTTTCCTGTATTCTTTAGTACTTTATACTGCCACTTCTTCCCCCTTGATCTCTTGCTACCTATGCTACTGACAGCTTTGATCAGGCTTCTTTGATTGGTCTGCTAAAGTTCTTTGGCTTTTTCTACATCTTAACAGTGAAATCTTACAGGAACCGTCTCCATCTGAGCAGGAAAAGCATGGATTTCAGCACAGAAAAGAAAAAGAGCAGACCCTCCTTCTATGACACTTTTTATTCTTTACTTAAAAGCCAGAACAAAGCAACTGCTACATCAAACATCACCTCAACATTTTGCTTTTAACTATTTCTTATGTGTGTCACAGGCTTTCACAAAGTACATTTATATATAGGAAATTACAGAACTTTGATAATTTGCCATGCTTGAAATAACACCATAGTGCTCGAATCCAGAGAAGTGCTTTGGTATATGGAAGCAATTGAAATACACAACTTCCAGAATTTTGCTAATCCTCATTTAATAATACCCTGATTCATTTGATAATACCCTAAGAGTATCATCCCAGGAGGATTACTGGAGTTTAGCTCAATTGGTAGAGTGCTGCTTCAAACTCTCTGAGGACCAGAGTTTGAACCCCAGCACCACAAAAATAGGAGAAGAATGTGGCAATCTACTCCTGAAGCAATCCTCAAATAATCAGTCATTAAAAACTCTATGAGGGTTGTTGTAAGTCAGACCCAACTCAAAGGCACCTCACTCCAACGATCCCAGGAACCTTAAAAAGGACCAAGTAAGTAATGTGGTTGAAAATGGATAATAAAGTAGGTTAAAGCAAGTATGTATTTTGTTTGTTTTTGTTTGGTACTTGAACTCAGGACTTTGCATATACTTTGCAAGTGCTCTGCCTCTGGGCTGCACCCTCAGCCCATTTTGAGACAAAGTCTTAAAATTATGAAAGCTGCCTTTGGCCTGGAACCTTGGATTCTCCTGCCTCTGCCTCCCAAATTGCTGGGATTAGAGGTATGAACCACTGTGCCCTGGGTGTTTTGTTTGTTTGTTTGTTTGTTTAAGTCAGGGTCTTGCTATGTTGACCAAGGCTGATTGTGAACTCCTGGGCTCAAGTGATCCTCCCGCACAGCCTCTTGAGTAGCTGGTACTACAGGCATGTGCCACTGTGCCCAGTTGATATTCATTTTCTATTGCTGCATAACAAGTTGTCTAAAAATTTAGCAGCTTGAAACAACACGCATTGTCTAAAAATTTAGCAGCTTGAAACAACACGCATTGTCTTGCATGGTTTCTGGAGGGCTGGTAATCCAGGAATGGCTTATTTTGGTGTTTCTGATTTAGCATGTCTCCTGATGTTTCGGCCTGCAGCGGTAGCCCTGTGGCATCCGATCCCGTCAGATCTCGGAAGCTAAGCAGGGTCGGGCCTGGTTAGTACCTGGATGGGAGACCGCCTGGGAAAACCAGAAGCTGTAGGCTTGGGAGAAGGACCTGGCAACCCCCTCCCAAAAATCAATCTGCCATTGAAAACCCTATGAACAGCAGAGAAGCACTGACAATA
>VMDO01007072.1:0-78117 GCA_007922755.1 Pedetes capensis | reverse complement strand
ACTATGAGTAGGATACTGACTCGACAGCACCTAACAACAACAACAACAACCTGATGTTTCAGTGATCTGAAGTGGCTTGATTAGGACTGTAATATGGTTTGGATTTGGTTTGTTCCCCCAAAGGTTCATTTGCTGAAGCTTGGTCCTCAGTGTGGCAGTGTTGAGGTAGTGAAACCTCTAAAACTTGGGGCCCAGTAGAAAGTAATTAAGTTATGGGGCTCTGTTCTCTTGAGTGGATTCATGCTGTCTTGCAGGAGTGGGTCACATCTCGTAGGAATAGATTAGTTCCCTGGAGAGCAAGTTGTTATAAGAGAGCAAGACTGGCCCTTCCTTGCTCTTTTGCCTCCTTAATCTTGCATATGTGCTGCTTCTGCACATGATTCTGTTTTTGGTTCTCTGTCATGCTGTGATGCAGTCAGGGGGCCCTGACCAGGATGCTGACACCAGGCTGTTTGGATGATCCAGCCACCAGAATTGTGAACCAAATGTCTTTTTTTTTTTTTTTTTTAAATGTGTTACTCAGCATCAGGTGTTTTGTTATAATAACACAAAACAGACTTAGAAGGCTGGGAGATTTGCTTCCAAGATTTGCTAAGTCTTGTCAAGAGGTTTCACTCCATTGCTGGCTATTGGCAAGAGACCTTAGTTCTTTTCCAACCTGACTTCTCAACAGGGCTTCCTGAATGTCTTTTAGACACAGTAGGTGGCTTCTTCTAGTGTGAATAATTCAAGAGAAAACAAGTAAAAGGCAATATCCTTTATAACCTAGACTTGAAATGACACCAATTTTGTCGTGTTCTATTGGCCATAAAGATAGACCAGCCCCAACAGAACGTGGGTGAGGACTACACAAGGTATGAATACCAAGAGGTGGGAACATTTGGGGTCTTTTTGCTGGCCTAGAATCATAATAAATTATACATAGATAATGTTGTTGTTGTTATTGTTGTTAGGTGCAATGGAGTTGGTCCAACTCACAGCAATCCTCATAGGGTTTTCAATGGCTGATTGTTTCAGAATTGCTTCGGTAGTGGATTGTGACATCCTTCTCCCGTTTTTGTTGTGCTAGGAATCGAACCCTGGTCCTGAGAGAGTATAGAGCAGTGCTTTACTAACTGAACTAACCCCAGCCCATTAGATAATATAGATGTTTTAATATTAAATGAGTAAAATGGATAGGTGTACATTCTTTGGCCAGTCTTTTGATATGGCATAGAGACATAATTGGAGTATGGATTCACTCAATATTCCAAAATATGTTTGTTACTTAAACCACATCTCTAAATCATCAAAGATTTTCAAATCACCCTGTTTTTTTTTTTCTCCTAGTATTAGGGATTGAACCCAGGGCCTAGCATTTGCTAAGCATATGCTCTACCACTAAGCTACATCCTCAGCCCCTCAAGTCTGTTACTTTTAAGGGAGAAAATATGAAAGGCATTGACTGCAAAATTTCCCTAGATTTATATAAGTTTGTACTCAATCTTTTATATCTGACTTCCCCACATGAGGCTCGATGGTAACTTTTCCCCCCGATGGTAATTTTTATGTACTATTGGTCTTTAATCAGGTCTTTTCAAAGCATTCACTTTTATAATTTATAAGGCCCATAACTTTTTTTATATTTGTGTAATGTTTAATTTCAAAGGAGAACGGGGCATTGCTCAATAGTACGGTATCTGCCCAATAGGTGCAGTGCTCTGGCTTTGAATCCCAGTACTGTTAAAAAAAAACAAAAAGCAAAAAACAAAAACATGCAGATATAATCAGGATTGAGAATGAACCCAAGGAACTGAGGGCAAACATCCAGGAATGTGTATACATACTGCCAAATCTTGAATTTCTACCAATCTTCTCCAATTTAAAATATCAGAACTTAACTCCTGACCACCCGTACCAAAAATCCTCTTCCCACAGTCTTCCCCACTTGAGTAAATGAGAACACCATCATTCTAGTTCAAAAGCCAAAAGCCTCTTCATCACATCTAACGTTCAGTCCTGCCAGTTCTAAAAATGCACTCCTCAAGCACCCCTCACAAGCCTCCTTGTTCTTCCTGGACCGTGTCCGACAGGATCTTTCTCTGGGCCTTGGCATCTCTCTCTGGCCAAGTCTTCCCCAGATACTTGCATCTTGAGATATTTAAATAGCTCATTGCCTGTCACGGTTTGCATGCTGTCTATCACATTGTGAAGTTCATGTCTTGGAAGCTTGGTTCCCCCATGTAGTGATTTGAAAAGGTAGTCGGACCTGTAGTGAGTTGTTACTGGCCTGTGCTCACACTCTGGCTTCCTGTCTTGTTGTGTGTTCTCTCCATACCCAAAAAACCCTGTGCCATTGTGATGCTACCTGCCATGAGGTCCTCACCACCTGATCCCAGCACCATGCTGTTGAACCTCCAGAACTGTGAACTAAATAAACCTCCTTTCTTTATAAAGTTATTCAGACCCAAGTATTCTATTATAGTAATAAAAAATATATTCACACTGCTTCAGTTTCCTACAGACTTTTACTCACATGAGGCTTTGTCTATCCACTTCATCTAAAATTATATCTACTTAGCCCATTCCCTACATTCCATACCTCCCTGCTCTGATTTTATCCAGTTGGTAGAGTGTTGCATTGCACTCTCTGAGGCCCTGGGGTCTATCCTCTGCACCATAAAAAATAGGAGACGAATGTGGCAATCTACTCTGCAAGCAAGCCCCAAACAACCAGCCATTGAAAACCCTATGAATAGCAGAAAAGCACTTTAAAGTGCAGGGCATGGCATGGTGTTGGGGAGTGCTTTGTTCCGTTGTACATAGGGTTGCTATGAGTTGGGCCCAACTCGATGGCACCTAAAAACAATAGCAAGTACTACACAGTACATTTATTTGCTTGTTTGCCTTTTTCCACTCGTGTGTTCTGTGGAAATTTTGATTTCTGACTACTGTATCATTGGTATCTAAAACATTACTTGTTGAATGAATGATGGATTGGTGGGAGAATAAGGCCTTGCACACTGTAGGTAGCTCAGTATTTTACAGAGAGAACAGAGAGTTTTATCCTCATGACTCTGTTGGGTAGAAATATAAAATTAGAAAGTTTCTAATCCTTTAAATCACAAAAACAAATATATAGTTATAATTTGATATATATGTATAGTGAGGAAAATGGGGCTGGGATTTAGCTTAGTTGGGAGAGCACCACTCTATAGTCTCTGAGGTTCTGGATTCGATTCCTAGCATCCCCAAAATGGGAGAAAGGTGGCAATCCAATGCCAAGATAATCCCCCCAAAATCAGCCTGAAAACCCTGTAAGGGTTGCTATGAGTCAGATCTGACTTGATGACACCTAACAACAACAACAGTGAGGAAAATGGTGGGATGGGCAGCATAGAATAGATATAGATTGCAGTGTAAGGAAGGCTTCTTGGAAAAAACATTTAATTGGGGATCCAAAGGATATGTTGAGGTTAGGAGAAAAAGCCAATTGGGATGGGGGCCGGATATTTTTCAGAGGGAATGGCTTATGCAAAGTCCCTGCAACCAGAATGACCATGGAAAATTCCACGAAGGCAAGATGGCTAGCGTGAGGATATCGAAGGGAGAAATGGGCAAGCTAAATCATCCAGATCACCTATCACTATCTGTATGAAAGTCTATCTAAATAGCTTTTCTCAATTTAGAACTTTTCTGTAACTGAGGAATGAACAGTTTACCTATCTTAAAAGAAATTCCACCATGAGTAGTGTGGGGATGGGAATGGGAAAGAGAGGCCTTTCAACATCCCTAAAATATAACCTCACTTGCAGCCACACCACCCTGGCATCCAATCCTGTCAGATCTTGGAAGGTAAGTAGGGTCGGTCCTGGTTAGTACTTAGATGGGAGACCACCTGGGAATACCAGGTGCTGTAGGCTTGGGAGAAGGACCTGGCAGCTCACTCTCAAAAACAATCAGCCATTGAAAACGCTGTGAATAGCAGAGAACCACTGATACAGTGCCAGACATGGCACAGTGTTGGGGTGTTTCTTGTATGTCCTAGAAGAAGGGCAACGAGAGTGCTCCTTGGAAGCAAGGATGGTTAGACTGCATTTTACCTATTTTGGACATGTAGTCAGGAGGGACCAATCCCCTGGAGAAAGACATCATGTTTGGGAGAGTGGCAGGCCAGTGAAAAAAAGGGAAACCCTCCTCCAGATGGATTGACACAGTGTCTGCAAAAATGGGCTTAAACATAAATAAGATCGTGTGCCTGGCACAGAATCAGTATTTTTCTGTTGTACATAGGGCTGCTAAGAGTCAGTCCCAAATCAGTGGCACCTAACAACAACAAAAGATAGCCTGAACAATGTATCTACCCAGTGCCTCAAGTCAAAAATGGTTACCTTTGTCCCTGGTTTATCTATTTGGATGGCCAAATTTTCAAAATGCAGTGAAGAATTGAGGACCCCCCCCATGCCCCACCAAAACAAAAAACAAAACCTTCCTTTGGGTATGCATTTCATGTTTTAATATGGTGTTTCCTGATGGGTTTAATTGACAGGCTGGTGATAAAATTTGAAAAGGGTCTAGGGGTGCCTAACAGTCACAGATGCTTTTATGGTTTAGGAAGATCAAAGATGATTTGCCTTCAATTAAAGAAAGGTGAAAACTTATACATTTAATTTTATTCCCCACTCCTTCTATTTTTTTCTATTAACAGCTCTCTTTGGAGTTAAAGAACAGAGCTAAGAAAAAGTGCGTAGTAAACAGATAAAATGTTCCTGGATTGCTGCCTTATGCTGTCACTAATAAGGAAAAGCTGGCTAGAGGTCAGTGCTTTGGGTGAAGATACTAGAGTAGCTTCACCTTTTCATTGGATGCTAGGTCAGGCAGAGAATCTGAGAAAAATGGGCCCGAGGGTAAACCAGTTGCAAGAGGCAGACTGGTATGAGGAGCATTCTAGCACCATTCTATCCCCACAGGGGACACGGCCTCCCTTCTCCCGGCCCTGTTAAAGGTGAAGGCAGGCCCAAGGGTAGAGGGGTCAGCACGGACACCTAGGGCCCGGCAGCTAGGAAGTTCTGGCGGAAAGTTGGCAGCCACTGCCCCCTCGCCTGCCTTTCTCCAGGACTCCCCACCCCTCTCCGGGAGATATGGCGGAGGTGGGGGTTGGGGAAACTGGCCTTGTGTTTTGGAACAGCTGCAGCCGGCGCTGGGCCCGTCTGGAATGCGGGAACAGGCTGCGCACCAGGACTTTTATGGAAACTTGCTGTTGGAGACGGCAGCGGCGGCGGCGGCAGCCAGAGGGCTCCCAGCGGCGGGAGCAGCAGTGGCAGTGGTCAGAGCGCCCAGACCCCTAGCGACACCCAGGCACAGGACGCGCGCAGCCTCTCCACGCGCAGGGAGGACCTTCACTTCTCACTAGCTCCTGGCGGGTAAGATGGGTTGGGGTACCATGGAACGAGGGCGGTGGAGACCGAGGTGTCGGATCCCCTAGCACGGGTGGAGGCGGCAGCTGCAAATAGGCGCTCGGGGCGCCCCGGCTCCTGGCCGGGCTTGGTTGCCGCAGCCGCGCGCTCCAGGCTCGGTCCAGCTGTGGCTCTGCGCGGGCTTCCGGCCGGAGCGCGCTGGCCTTCCGAACCGCAGGCTGCGGACCCGGGTCTGCCTCGCTGTCTCCACTTCAAGCGGCCTCTGGCTTCTGGTTGTGATTTCTTCGTCCTGCTCCCTGTCTCTTGCTTCTGCGCCTTGTCGGTTGAGTTTTGGGTGCTTACTTCACTGCTGCAGGGAAAGAGACCCCTGTGAGCGGAGTGGGTTACTGTCCCTTTGCTGTAGCCTTGAGGTCCCAGTGGGTAAAGTTCAGTGTGGTTCTCCCCACACACGTGCCCCAGCTGCGGTCTCCGTCTCTGCCGGCTGTGTCTGTTATTTTTAAGAAATCATTCCCAAAGGGTCCTTGTGAAAGCCGGGGAGAGAATATGATTTTACCACCCTATCATCTACAACTCCCTGACTCCAAATTGTCTTTTTTTGGGGAGGGGGCCAGATTAGGCCCAAGGTGGGATACTGGAAGTTAAGCAAGTGGAGCTGGAAGTCTGAGTAAAGTATGTAGTCACCTCTTGAGAAGTTCCTTGGCTATATGCCTTTTGAAAAAACTGTAAACTGTGAAACGTTCTGCAAATGCTAAAATTTGTTATTATGAACATTTGTAAGAAAAATAGCAAAGCTGAGAGGTAGTTGGCTACTGCAGTGACTTTGAGATATTCATTTTATTTTTGCTTATGGCCACAACGTGAACAAATAGTTGGGGGAAAGATAGATAACAAGGTAAAAATAGCATAAGGATACTGAGAAAATGTCTGGCCTTGGGAAAGAGGCAGGTAGAGAAAAGAAGCCATAATAAGAAATTAGTTCTCTGACCAAAGTATGGGAACATCATTCATCAGCTAAATTTTGTTAATGAGTTCATGTAACAGGTCCATTGGCCTTCGAGTCACAACATAGCTATGTCTTGGGTAGTATGAGTAAATAAAACTAAGTGTTTATACCATCCTAGTCACATATCACTGACTGAATCATATAATTTCCCCCCTAATATTATCCTTCTACAAGTTAGACTGCTGCCATAAGAAGACTCAAATTATGTATGAGTCTGAAATTCTTTTAAGTTTTGAGAAGAATGCATAATTAATCAAATGAAGGAAAGGAGCTTTTAGGGGAAGTTATATTTGGTGTAAATGAACTTTGAGTATTCAGTGTAGCTCGCTAAGATTCTTCTTACAGCTATTAGCATCTATGAAGATATTTTCTATTTTGACATGCTTCTGAGGAATAGTTTAAAGGAAAACGTATGCAATTCTGCATTTTATCAGCAAAAACTCATTTAAAGAGCCCTCAACAGAAACCACAACAAAAATCTTCTAAATCCAGTTTTCTTCATTACAGTTATCGATGTAATCTAGTTTTAACAGAACATTTGCACTTTTAAATCCCTTTTCAATTGAAATGTAGCGAGTAGCAATTTTTCCTGCTCACCTTAAAATGGAATCTGTGCTATTTTTGAAAATTTGACATATAAGGCTGATCATTGTCAAAATGTGTGTCATCTTGAAATGACTATATTTAGCATCAACAAAGGAATGCATTATCTAGGTTTTTTAACAGTATTTTTCCCCTGAAATTTCACTGGAAGTATTTAGGTTAAGGTTCATTTGTGAACAAAATGAAAACTAGCTGTGTATATTTTGGAGAGATTAATTGGGGATTTAGATTGCTTAGAACTCAAGTGGCCTAAATGGTATACTTCATTTATGAGAAAAAATAAGATCTATGTTAACTTTGAAAAACCCTAAACAAATAAAAAGTATTATATAAATAAGTATATGAGAGTTGTACATAACTAAAAGAAAGAAAATACAGTGAATGTAGAAAAATATACAACAGACGGGCAGATGGCTAAAAGTTTTTACATAAAAGAGGACTTCTGCAATACTTTATAATTATGTAGGCCATAAACACAAGCCATCTTGACAATTTATAATTCATAGGGGAAATGACTTAGCCACATTCTTCACAATTTCACATACTTGTGTTCTTTAATCAGTCTGTGGTTCACATCACCTGCGTAGTTTCTTTTATGGTCTTTCTTCTGGTCTTATAATTGGATAGTTACAAGTTACTTGAAATTGTTACTTTTTAAATTTAAATATCCAGTGTGTTGTTGTTGTTGTTGTTAGGTGCCATCGAGTCGGTATCCGACTCATAGCGACCCTCTGTACAACAGGGGAAACACTATTGTCAGTGCTTCTCTGCTGTTCATAGGGTTTTCAATGGCAGATTGATTTTTGGGAGGGGGTTGCCAGGTCCTTCTCCCATCCAGTGTGTAGTTTGGCTTAATTTATGGTAGTGTACTTTTTTGGTTGTTCATGGTGGTGCTGGGGTTTGAACCCAGGGCTTTACACATGCTAAGCTTGTGCTATATACCTCAGCAATATACGCCATCCTATGGTAGTGTACTTTTTACATTCTAACTCAGAAATCCACTTTAATTTTTAGTCATAATTCATATTATAAAGTTAATACAACTATATTTTTGTGGTGAAAATTATGGAGAATGGAAAGGGTGTTCTCATAATCTGACCCCCTACTGTTATATTTTGATGTATTTCCTTCTAAGTCTCTTTCCCATGCATAGGATTTTTTCCTTACTTTGTCATATCTCAATGAAGCAACATTTGTGAAACCACTGATAAAGTGTCTGCCCTCTAAATGCTCACCAAGTGATTCTTTTTCTCTCCAGTTTTTCCCTTCTTGCTATCTCTTCCTCCTTACTCTCACATTAGAAGACAAACAGATTGAGGCTCTCTAGGCTAGGTTTTCAGGTTGGTAAGATTTGCTGCCACCTTCCATTCTGTACCTCTTCCTGTCCTTTCTTCCTCTTTGATTTGGTCTCCCTGTTTCTGACCAAAATGGGCCTCCCCTTTGCTCTTTTCCATTTTCTCAGTATGGTCCATTCATTTAGATCATGAGCCACAAATTGGCAGTCAAAAAGATACCTCTAAGCCATGTTGTTGTTGTTAGGTGCTGTCGAGTTGAGTCCCACTCATAGCGACCCTCAGAGGTTTTCCAATGGCTGACTGTTTCAGGATTGCCTTGGGAGTGGATTATTGCCAGGTCCTTCTCCCATTTTGCAGTGCTGGGAATCAAACTCGGGACCTCAGAGACTGCAGAGCTGCGCTCTACCAACTGAGCTAAATTCCAGCCTACTCTAAGCCATAGACATGCTAAAACTTGGTACATTTTACACTAAATATGGATTTCCATCCTTTCTTGAAAAACTAGAAGGCCTGGGCAAAATAGGGTCTACATTTTCACTTAGCAGCAGTACCCTGGACCTGAGAAGTGGTTGCCTCAACAGGATACATACTCTCCATTTCACATAGTCTCCATGTTGCCCTATCATTTTACAACTAATCATACTCACTTATAGTTATATTACATAGCTATTACATTTAAATTACCTGACCCTAGACATGAATACGCAGTTCCCTGATCGTAGTATGTATTAAGGCAAGCCTGAAGCATGATATGGTGGAAAGTCTGTTGGACTTAGCATTGGGTACTTGAACTTAAAATGTAGATATATTTAGGTTAGCAGTCTTTCTTAGATAATGTGATTATCGGAATGGGAAGAAGTTAGTGTTCATTGACATTAATTGTTAGTATTAATTTGTCAATAAGAGCTGGAAGAGACCACGTACTGGTAACTAAAATAAGTCTTTTTTTTTTTTTTTTCACCTGTGGTAGTTGGAGGTTGAACCCAGGGCCTGGCACACACTTGGCAAATGCCTTACCACTGAGCTGTACCCCCAGCCCATTTTTAATTTTTTTTATTTAGAGACAAGGTCTTGCTAAATTTCACAGACTGCCTCTGGTCTTGAACTTGTGATCCTCCTGCCTCAGCCTCCTCAGTCGCTGGGATTAAAGGCATGCACCATCATGCCTGGGAAATAAAATGGTTTAACTGTGAGATATAGAAAGTATAGGGGAGATATTTCAGGTAAAGAAATCTTTTCTAGGATCTCTTAAATAATTCTATGCCCTTTTGATTAGAAAAGTGTTTAGCAGGACTTTTGTGATCCCTGGAGCTTGACCATAAAGAGAAATTAATTACTTAATGTTCTTCTGCCCTCCCCACCCCCACTAGCTGATTTGGAGCTGGACACCTAGGTCTTTCCATTCCCAGTTGTGATGTTCAATAAAAGACAATCTTCCGTTTGTTGTGAGGGTAAAGAGGCCCAGACTTCTCCAGCAATTACCACATCCATTTGCTTGGCAAGGCAACTTCCTAAAATCCCAGGTTTCAGATTGTTCATAACAGTTTAGCATAGAGGCACCTCATTTAATTTCCTATTATTACTTTATGTAGTCATCATCAGTCCTCCTTTTGCACATATTAGTTATATCTTATTGAGATGACTTTGGACCCCACAGCTTTTCTGTTATCTCTTTGCCATTCATCTATTTGCTCAAATATGAATTAAGCTTGAACTGTGTCCAACTCATAACAACCATATGTACAACAGAATGAAACAATTTCCAACACTGTGCCATGCACGTGATCTTTTTATGTTTGAGCCCATTGTTGCAACTACTGTGTTTCTTCTCATTTTGAGCCATGCCACATCAACAAATGGACATCCCTGTGGCCTTATTCCATTCCCATCATTAAGATAAACTCTACTTTAAGAAGGCCACTCTTCCCCAGTCGTTTCTTGAATGTGTTCTAACCCGGGGGGCTCATTTTCCGGCACTATATCTGGCATTGCTTCTCTGCTATTCATAGAGTTTTCAATAGCTAATTTTTTTGGAGTGGGCTGTCAGATCCTTCTCCCGAGTCTGTCTTAGTCTGGAAGCTCAGCTAAAATCTGTCCACCATGGATGGCCCTGCTGATATCTGAAATACCAGTGACACAGCTTTCAGCATCACAGCAATACTCAAGCTCCCACAGCATGACAAGCTCACAGACACATGATGTGTGTGCATATATATATATATATATTTTTTTTTTTTCTTCTTCTTCTAGTATTGGGGGTTGAAGGCCTTGCCCATGCTAGGCAAGCACTCTACCACTGAGCTGCACCCCAGCACCCACTTCTTTTTAAAACTATTTTTATTTTGAGATAGTCTCACCAAGTTGCACAAGCTGCCTCTGGCCTCAAAGCTACAGTCTTCCTACATCAGTCTCTTGAGAGGCTGGGATTGCAGGCATGCACCACAGCATCTGGCTTATAGTATAATTTTTAAACTAAAGTTGCAAATTTCATTAACTAAATATAATAAAGTTATATTTAAGCTTATGTTTCTTGTACAAGTAAAAAGTGATAAAAATTTAGGCTCACATGTTTTAAAGCTCAAAATAATTTTATTGTTTGTTCCAAAGACTTAACATTTACTTGTAATATATAGTTAAGCATTTCAAATAAACTTTTATTATTTTTTAAATTTTTTCTTATCACAAAATTTTTTAGTTAGTGTTGAACTTAATGCGTTTCATTATGACATTTCTATACATGCAAATCATTGTACATCGCTCCTGTTTATCTTCCCTACCAATATCTCATGACCCATCTCCCCACTGCTGATCCCCACATACAGTCCCATTGTTCTTCTTGCATGTCTGTGTGTGTGTGTGTGTGTGTGTGTGTGTGTGTGTGTGTTTAAATCTAGATTCTGCCTCTGTGAGTAAAACATGATATTTTCTTCCTTTCCCCCATTACCCTTTCTTATTACCTCTCCCCCCTCTCTTTAGTCTCTTTTCTCCCCTACTTAGTCCCTCTCCTACTTCAGGACATAAAATATTGAATATGGATTTTGAAATCTAGCATCCACATAAGAGAAAACATGCAATGTTTGCCTTTCTGGGTCTGGCTTACTTTATTAGTTCCATCCATTTTCCTTGCAAATGCCATAGTTTCATCTATCTTTATGGCTAAATAAAATTTCATGATGTGTATACACCACATTTTCTTTATCCATTCCTCTCTTGATGGACACTCAGGTTGATTTAATGTCTTGGCTATTGTGATTAGTGACTCCATAAACTTGGAGGAGCAGGTGTATCTATGGTCTGTTGATATATATTCCTTCAGATATAGACCCAGGAGTGGTATAGCTGGGTGATATGGCAGTTCTACTTTTAGTTTTTTGAGGAACCTCCATACTGATTTCCATAGTGGCTGCACTAACTTACATTCCCAACAGCAGTGTGTAAGTGTTCCTTTCTCCCCACATCTTTGCTGGAGTTTAGTGTCTATTTTGTTGATCCTAGCTATGCTGTTTGGGGTGAGATGATATCTCAGTGTAGTTTTGGTGTGCATTTCTCTGATGACTAAGGATGTTAAACATTTTTCATATGATTGTTGGCCATTTATATTTCTTCTTTTGAGAACTGTCTATTCAATTCACTTGCTCATCTTTTGATTGTATTCTTTGCTTTTTTGGTGTTTAATTTTTTGAGGTTTTTTTTTTACATATATATATTCTAGATATTAACCCCTGTCTGATGTATGGCTGGCAAAGATTTTTCTCCCATTCTGTAGGCTGTCTCTTCACTTTCTTAATAGTCTCCTTTGCTGTTCAGGAGCTTTTTACTGTCATGCATGCAATCTCATTTGTCAATTCTTGTTATTGTTTCTTGAGTTATTGGGGTCCTTGCATATACCTATATCAGAAAGTCCTTGCATATACCTATATCTTGAAGTATTTTCCTATGTTTTCTGCTGGCAATTTCAGTGTTTTAAGTCTTAAATTAAAGTCTTTGATCCATTTTGAACTGATTATTATACAGAGTGTGAGAGAGGGATCCAGTTTCAGTCTTCTACATGAGGATATCCAGTGTTCCCAACACCTTTTGTTGAAGAGGCTGTCTTTTCTATAATTTATATATTTGTCACCTTTGTCAGGCGGATATAGCTACATGGGTTTATTTTTGGATACTCTATTCTATTCCATTCATCTACATATCTATTTTTGTGCCAGTACCATGCTGCTTTTATTACTATGGCTCTGTAGTATAGTTTGAAATGAGGTATTGTGGTGCCCCCAGCATTGCCCTTTTTGCTCAGGATTGCTTTAGTGATTTGGGGTCTTTTGTGCTTCCACATGAATTTAGAATTGTTTTTTCTATTTCTGTGAAGAATGTCACTGAGACTTTGAGGAGGATTGCATTAAATATGCAGATTACTTCCTATAATATAGCTGTTTTTACAATGATAATTCTCCTGATCCATAAGCACAGGAGGTCTTTCCATCTTCTAGTATTTTCTTCTATTTCTTTCTTTAGGGTTTTAAAGTTTTCATTGTAGAGTCTTTCATTTCCTTGGCTAAGTGTATTACTAGGTATTTTATTTTTCTTGAAGCTATTGTGAATAGGATTGTTTTCCTGATTTCTTTCTCAGCCTGGTTGTTACTGGTTTATAGAAAATCTACTGACTTTTATATGTTGATTTTTGTATCCTGCTACTTTGCTTAAAGTGTTTATCAGCTCTAAGAGTTTTCTGGTGAAATCTTTAGGGTCTTTCAATTAAACCTCTCATAAAAGTTGAGTCAAAACAGGGTGTGATGGCATATACCTGTAACACCAGCACCTGGGAGGCTGAGGCTGAAAAATAGAGTTCAAGACCAACCTGGATGAAACAGTGAGACCCTGTCTCAAAAAAACCAACAGGGAAACAAAAAACAAAGCAGCAAAACCAAAAAAAAAAAAAAAAAAAAAAAAAAAAAAAAAAAAAAAAAAAAAAAAAAAAAAAAAAAAAAAAAAAAAAAAAAAAAAAAAAAAAAAAAAAAAAAAAAAAAAAAAAAAAAAAAAAAAAAAAAAAAAAAAAAAAAAAAAAAAAAAAAAAAAAAAAAAAAAAAAAAAAAAAAAAAAAAAAAAAAAAAAAAAAAAGGAAGAGGAGGAGGAGGAGAAGGAAAGAAAGAAAGAACAGAAAAGAAAAGAGGTCAAGACAAAGAATTTGGTTGAGTGCAGTAGAAATGCAGATTTACAGTGGTCATTGTCTTGACAATTCTGTTTTTTTTTTTTGGAAAAGAAGATAGTACATTAATACAACAAAACAGTTATTGTAAATGATAGGAAACTGATTTTATATTCTCATCTCAACTATTTACTATTCTTGAAATCTTACTTTCATATCTAAAAAGTGAGGGAAAGTTAATTAAAGTTAGAAAAATTAGAAGTTAAACGTGTCTAATAACATTTTAGCACAGGATTAACATGCATATTTTAAGAAAGATTTGTTTGTTGTGGGTGGGCCTGGGGGGGTAGCTCAGTGATGGAATACATACTTAGAATGTTTAAAGTCCTGAGTTTAATCCTGAGCGCGCGCGCGCACACACCCCCACCCCCACCCCCACCCCCACACAGTATCTGTTACACCTACTATTATAGTCTACAATGAGACTTACATTCTTTCACAGCTTGAGTTTCATAGCTTAATATCCAACCTGGAGATTGTTTTATTCTGGAAACATTACATCAGGCCCCAAAGTCATTTTAATTTTCAAAAGCTTCTTGAAGCCTATTTCATAATTACTATTTTAATTGACATCAGTATTAGTGTTGTAGGGGTGGTTGACCAGGGAGGTCATACCCCTCTATGTCTAGGTTCTTTGTTTCATCAATAAAAGAATTTTTAGATGGACACAGAAGGCCAGCAGGCAAAAGTTTTATTTTGAAGAGAAAATATATGAGGAAATGAAAGTAAACATACTGAGGAGCAGCATGGGTGACCTCTTGAATAAGGACTGCACTGGGTATGGTTGGATGTTTCTTTTATTGTGTTACCTATTATATATTTAGTTGATCATATTAAAATTATGTGCAAATACATGGTGAATTAGGAATCATATAATTCTGTTGCCAGTAGTGAGGTATTCATATGCACTGTGCAGAAGATCTTTGAGACAATGAGCATGCTCAGTTTTAAGTATTTCCCCATCACATTTGAATGCCACCAGTGGAGGATGATAGAGCAGTCATCTGGTGGGGGATCAGACAGACTGTGTGTGCTCTGGGGTTTTGTGGCTGGCAGTGATTTTGAAGATCCAGAGAGTATCCAGGAAAGCAGAATACTTCTTCTTTTTGATTGGGCAAGAATAGGCAGTTGATTTCGTCAAGAACAAAAGAAGTAGGGGATAGTTTAGTGAGGAGGTTGACCACTGTCTCTGGGTCCTGACTGCCTGCTTAGTAATTCTTTTTTATTAATATTACCATTGGCTTTTTTTTTTCAGTACTTGCAGAGCCTTGCACATGTTAGGCAAGTGGTCTACTACTGAGCTTACCCTTAGCCTCTTTATTTTTATTTTGAGACAGAGTCTCGCTAAGTTGCACAGACTGCCTCTGGCCTTGAATTTGTGAACCTTCTTGTCAGCCTTCTGAGTTGCGAGGATTATAGGTGCAAGGCACAGCACATGGCTTGGGCATATTACTTATGTGTAAGTTTCATGTTCTTAACATAGGCAAAGATGGTGAGTGAGAGAGTGAAATGAGTAGCCAACTAAATGAGTAGCCAAATTTGTAGGCTAGTTTCTTGTCCTGCTACTCAACTTTGGACAAGTCAGCTGCTACTGTAACTTTGGATATGTCGTTGAATATCTTTGTGCCTCTCAATCAAGGGCTTGGCCTACATGATTTGTAAGGTCCTTAGCAAATGGTTGGTAAAATTTTGAGTCTTACCCATGTATGTCAAGACCCACAATGTAATTTTAAAAGGTTCCAGTAATACCTGTTCAAAACTGAGCTCATTTTCTGACTCAGACGTGCTTTTAAATTTAATCTCAGTTAATGGTAACCCATTTGCTCAAACTAGAAACCTCAGGTTCTTGACAGTATTCTTCTCCCCACCCCTACCCTCCAAATCAAATTGGCGAAAGTTCTCACAATAGTGCCCCTAGTACAATGTAAGTTTCATGAATGGTGGGACTTTGTTTTTTTTTTTGTTTAACATTTACCTCCCCACAGTTTATGATAGTGCCAGCCACATATTAGGAGCTTAATAAATATTTGTTAAATAAATAAGGGCCACCATATTCTGTCAATTCCTCTTCAAAAATGGCTCATCTAATGTTTCATACCTTATGCTACTGTTATAATTCAGTCCTTTATCCTCTTTTGCCAAGGTCATTGAACTTATTCTCTCACTAGTCTTTCCCCATTTTGCTCCGTTCTCTCTATTACTAGAAGAGTTTTTTTTTTTCTTTTTAGAATTCTCTCTTTCTAGAATACATGTTTGCTTAAGTCATGTTCTTGCTTAAGAAATCTTTTGCTGGCCTATAGTGTCTGTGTTAGTCAGCTTTCATGTCACTGTGACAAAGAACCTCACAGAAGAACTCAGGGGAGGAAAGGTTGATTTGGCTCACAGGCGTGGTGGGACAGCGCTGGAGTGTGGGGCAGTGGCCTTCCACACTGTGGTAAATAGGAGCAGAGAGAGAAGCCAATCAGAACTGGGGGCCCAGTTAAAACCTCCAAAAGCCCACCCCTAGTTACCTATTTCTGCTAGCTAAGTCTCACCTTCCAAACTTCCACAGCCTCTGAAAATAGTGCCACCTGCCGGGGATCAAGTGTTCAAACACATGAACTTTGGGAGACATTTCAGATTGCAGCTGTAATAGTATTAAATCTATAGTTTTTCTTAACATGGGATTCGGGAATCTTTTTAGTCTGTGCCTGTATTTCTGGTTTTGTCATAGAGTCATTGGACAATTTATAGTTCCACAAATTTGCAGTGGATCATCAGGCATTAGTATTTTTGTTAATGTTGATTATGTTGACTGCATACCCCCTTTTCTAATTGAATATTTTAGAAAATTTCAAGTGATTTTTGCATTGGTACTTTATGAAACTTGCCTGGTGGTAGTGGCTCATTCCCTAAATCCTAGTGACTTGGGAGGTGGAGGCAGGAGGATTGTGAGTTTGAAGGCAGAGGCAGCTTGTGTCACTTGGTGAGACTTTGACTCAAACTAAAAAAATTAAAAATGAGCTGAGGGTGCAGCCCAGTGGTAGATCACTTGCAGGGTATGTGTGAGGCCCTGAGTTCAACCTCCAAGGACCACAAAAACAAAAACAAACATCTTTATGAAATTTATAAATACGTAGGTGTAGCTGGGTGCCGGGTGGCTGTCTGTAAGCCACACAGTCTCTCTTCTGGGCTGTCTCCACTTGTTGCCAGTGGCTTTCCTCGGCAGATGCTCCATATTGTTGGCATCTCCAGCATCCTGGAGTCTCCATTTCAGCTTTGGCTTTGCCCTCAAAGCTTCACACATCATGTCCTCAGGGGCTGTGTACAGGGAATCTCACCCTGCTATACATTGCCTGGCCTTGCAGGCTATTCTTTGGAGTCTTGATGGAAGCCTCCATGACCCTGTAACTCTTGAATTCTGCATGCCTGCAAAACCAGCACCACATGGATGACACCAAATTCTGCTGCCGCCTTGAACAGTAGCTAGGTGCTGTCGGACCATGGCTGTGGCAGCCTCTGAGTGCCTGCATGACTGAACCCACAAGAACACTTCCCTGGGTGTCTTTTTTTAAGTAGCGTGCTCCAGATGCACTAGTTTTTCAGGCATTTTCTCTTTCTTTCTTTTTTTCTTTGTCATACAGAAGGGTTGAACCCAGGGCCCTAGGCATACTTTTCAAGTGCTCTACCACTGAGCTGCACCCCCGTCTTGCTAAAGTGAGCAGGCTGCCTCTGGTCTGGAACTTGTGATACCCCTGCCTCCATGATTATAGGCATGTGCCACCATACCAGGCTGCAGGCACTTTCTTTTGAAATGAAAGTCTTTCAAATAGGTTTGTGGTTTTCTATTCTGGAGCCTTTGATGGGTGGGCTCTCCTGAATTCCTGACTTGCCCACAAGGTCCCTTTCCTCCTATCACCCAAGTGCAAAATTAGAGGCTTCTTTTTAACGGCAGTAATCTCCTTAATAATCACAGTTCACAGCCTCTTTGTCTGCAATTTTAAACAGGCAGCTTTTCTGCACATTTTTCATATCTTTCTGCTCTGCTTTTTGCCCTGGAACCTCACTGTACAACTGCCTAAAAGCATCTAGTAGCAAGCATTTCATAGTCTCAATGTTATTCTGTCTTGAAATTTCCTACACTAAATCAACTACTTTGTCATCTTTAAATTTGACCTTGCTCAAATTTTCAGGGCACAGACAGAATACAGATACTTTTCCAGAATGTAACATGAATTGTCTCTAGCCCAGTTCCCAACAGAGTCCTTATTTCCATCCCCAACCTCATGAGGCCTGTTTTTACTTGCCACATTTTTATCAAGATCCTGGTCTTCTGAACTCTTACCAGAACCACCCATTAGGCTCTGTTTACAGCACTTTAGGGCTTCTCGAAAATGTTGCCTCTCTAAACTCTTACACATTTCTCCCACAAATAAGTTCAAATGGCCTAAGCACAATGTGGTCATGTTTTGGCACAGCAATAACCCCACTCCTCTGGTGCCAATTTTCTGTGTTAGTTAGCTTTTGTGTTGCTGTGACAAAATACTTGACAGAATTTAAATAAATAATAATACATAGGTTTGGAATTTTTATGACAGGGCTTATGAAAATTTATGATCTAATTAAACCTGTATTTGCCATTTTTTCTGAATTTTTTATTTTATAATACACATTCTATCATGTATAATTATGATCATTTACATTTTTGCAGCTATTAAATTTAAGGAACAGTCCCTAGATGGCTGACATAAGAAAGGGAGGCAGTTTGGGGAGAGTTTTAGCTGAGGGGAGAAAGCACATGGGTATTATAGCATTGTGGAGTGAGGTTGGGCAGAGTGTTTCAGGGGGCAGAAAGGAAGGGAAGAATTACCATTGCGTTCACAGATGATGTGATTGTCTATGTATGGAGAAAATCTGATGGAATCTACAAAAAAACTAATAGAATTAAGAAGTTGAACTACTTTAGCAGAACTGCAGTATGCAAGATCAGAACATGAAAATTGTATTTATATATACTAGCAACAAACAATCATCATTTAAAATCTTTTCAAAAAATGCCATTTATAGTAGTGCCATGGTTTAAATCAAGAGAAGGATGTGGCAACCCACTCCCAAAGCAATCCCAAAACAATCAGTCATTGAAAACCCTACTGAGGGTTGTTATGAGTCATGTTATGCAACATGATAGCACCTAACCACAGACGTAGTTTGAGTGTGGTTTGTTCCCCAAAAGCTCATGTATGGAGGCTCTACCCTTAGTGTGGTGGTGGTGAAGTGGTGGGATCTTTAACAGGGGGTGGGTAGTGGGAGAGCCTTAGGTCATTGGGAGTGCGCTCTCAGAAAGGATTAAGGTACTTCTCATGGGAATTTGAGTAATTTTTGGCAAGAAGGAGTTGTTATAAAAGCTTGAGCTTAACACCTGAATTGCTCTCTGGCTTTCTGTCTTGTGATGTGATTTCTTGCTCTTACTTGTGCTACTGCCATGATGCCATCTGCTGTTAGGACCTCACCATAGCCTGAATCAGTGGGGCCAGTGGATCTTAGACATTCAGCCTCAAAAACCATAAGCCAAACACATTTTGTTTTTAAGGTACAGTGTCAGGTGTTTTGCTACAGATATGAAAAATGGACTAATCAAGTAGCATGAACTCAATATTATGAAGTTATCAGTTCTCCCTAAATCCATCTACAGATTCAACGCAATCCCAATAAAAATCCTAGCAAGTTATTTTGTGGACATTGACCAAGTGATTTATATGGAGAAGGAAAAAATCCAGAATAAGCAACACAATATTGAAGGAGAAGAACAAAGCTGGAGAAATGACACTATTGGACTTCTCCTCTTACTGTAGGGAATATGTTCCAAAACTCCCGGTGGATGCTTGAGACTATGGATAGCACCAAATTCTACATATATTATGTTTTCTCCTATATATATATGCCTTGTGATAAGCTTTATAAATTAGGCACCATAAGAGAATAACAACAATAACTAATAAATAGAATAATTTTAACAATATACTGTCATAAAAGTTATATGAGTGTAGTCTCTCTCAAAATACCTTATTGTACTTTACTTTCTTTGGGTGATGATGTAAGATGACACAATGTCTATATGATGGAATGAACTGAGGTGAATAATGTAAGCACTGTGATGTAGCATTAGGCTACTACATAAAGGTTACTTGAACACAAGCACTGTGATACTGTGGTGGTCCATTTAGTAAACCAGACAGCTACAAGTGGATAGTGTAGTATATATACAATGTAGATATGCTGGGCAAAGAAATAATTCATGTCCTGGGCAGGATAGAGCAAGACAGTGCAAGATTTTATCATGCTACTCAGAACGATATGCAATTTAAAACTTATGAATTGTTATTTTTTGGAATTTTCCATTTAATTTTTTCAGACAGTGGTTGACAGTGGGTTGACAGTGGGTTGACAGAAACTATGGAAAGTGAAACTATGGGTAAAGGGCAACTGCTATACTGTACAACTATTATAATCAAGATAGTATGGTACCAGTGAAACAACAGAAAAATAGATCAATGGAACAGAATAAAAATCTCAGGAGCAGACCCACGCAAATATCAGTTTATCTTTGACAAAGGAAAAATGGCAATAAAGTGGAGAAAAGATAGTCTTTTCTTTTGAAGCAAAGTTGCAGTTTATTAAGAGAATATTTTAATATAGAATTAAGCATGGGCTTTAAGACACAGAGACAGTTAAGAAAAGGACAATAGTACACACTCAAGAGGAAGTACGTGCTTCTCAAGATAGAGTTGCTAAGAAAAGATTGCCTTTTCAACAAATGGTGCTGGAGTGACTGGACACTCATATGCAAAAAATGAATCTAAACGCAGACCTTACATCCTCCACAAAATTTAACTCAAAACAGATCACAGACTTAAATGTAAAAGATTGAACTATATATAAAACTCCTAGAAGATAACAGGTAAAAAATGTGGATGACCTCAGGTTTGGAGTTCACTTTTCAGATATGAGACCAAAGGCATAATCTGTGAAAGAAAGTACCAATAAGCTTGGCTTTGTTAAATTTTTTAATTTTTGCTATGTGAAGACATAATCCAGAGGATGAATTTGCCAGACATAGTGGCACATGACTGTAATCCCAGGAGTCAGGAGGTGGAGACTGGAGGAATGCTAGTTCCAGGCTAGCCTAGGGCTACATAGTGAGATCCTATCTGAAAGGAATGGATTACCAGAGTGTATGCCCTAGAGAGAAAGAGAGAGAGATAGGGAGGGAGGAGAGAGAGGGAGAGGAAAAGTGAGAGGAACAGAGAGAGAGACAGAGAGAGAGAGAGAGAGAGAGAGAGAGAGAGAAAGAGAGAGAGAGAGGAGAGGAGGGGGGAGAGAGAGAGAGAGAGAGAGAGAGGGAGAGGGAGAGAGAGGAGAGAGGGGGAGAGAGAGAGAATATATATATAGGTGGGAACAAATACCTCATCAGAGAAAAGACTGTTACTCAAAAGATACAAAGAACTCTTAAAACTCAACAATAAAATCTCAAACAACCTAATTAGAAAATCAGTGAAAGACTTTACTAAAGAAGATATATAGATCCCAAATAACCATATAAAAAGATGCTCAACATCATTTGTCATCAGGGAAATGCAAATTAAAACGACAAGATACCACTCAACACTTATTAGAAAAACCAAAATCCAGAACCCTGGCAATATCAAGTACTGGTAAGCATGTAGAGTAGCATGAATTCTCATTCATTGTTGGTGGGAATGCAAAATTGTAGAGCCACTTAGGAAGACAGTTTGATGGTTTCTTACAAAACTAAATATACTCTTACCATATGATCCAGCAATTATGCCTCTTGGTTTTACCCAAAGAGAATTGAAAACTTATATCTACCAAAAACCTTTACATAGAAGTTTACATCAGTTTTATTTATAATTGCCAAAACTTGGAAGCAATCAAAATGTCATTGAGTAGGTGTATAAATAAATAAACTGGTATATCTAAACAATGGAATATTATTCAGTGTTAAAATAAGTGAAGTAGCCAAATGTGGTGGTACACAGCTGTAATCCCAACACTCAGGAGACTGAGGCTGGAGGATTATGAGTTTGAGTCCATCCTGGGATACATAGCAAGACCTTGTCACAAAAATAAACTATTAAGCTATGAAAAGACATAGAGGTAATTTAATTGCATGTTACTAAGTGATGTTGTTGTTGTTGTTGTTAGGTGCTGTCGAGTTGGTATCCGATTCATAGCGACCCTCATAGGGTTTTCAATGGCTGACTGTGTCAGGATTGCCTTGGGAGTGGATTGCCAGGTCCTTCTCCCATTTTTCCGGTGCTGGGAATTGAGCTTGGGACTTCAAAGACTGCAGTGCAGCGGTCTATGAACTGAGCTAAATCCCGGCCCTACTAAGTGATAGAACCCAATATGAAGGGGCTAGAGGTGTGGTTCAGTGTTAGAGCACTAAACATGTAAGAGACTCTGCTTTGAGCCCCTCCACCAGAAGGGGAATAAGGAAGAAGAGGAGCCACCAATACCAGCCTGAAAACAGTACACAGTTCTAGCTATATGGCTCTTGTTGTTAGGTGCTGTTGAGTTGTGTCCAACTCATAGCCACTCTCACAGAGTTTTCGGTGGCTAATTATTTTGGGAGTGGACTGCCACATCCTTCTCCCATTTTTGCAGTGCTGGGGATCAAACCTGGTTCCATCAGGAACTACAGAGCAGTGCTCTACCAACTGAGCTAAACCCCAACACAAATGACTCTAGAAAAGGCAAAACTATAAAGACAGTAAAAAGATCAGTGATTGCTATGGTTTAGGGGGTAGAAGGAGGAAGAGTAGGTGGAGCACAAAGGATTTTTAGAGCAGTGAAAGTACTCTATGACACTTCAGTGGTGCATACATGTCATTGAGCATTTGTCAAAACCCGTAGGATATACACTAGGAGTGAACTCTAGTTTGCATTTAATTTAATTTAATTTATTTGGCAGTGCTGGGAATTGAACCCAGGGACTTGCATGTGTTAGGCAAGCACTCTACTGAGCCATACCCCTAGGGCAGGAATGAACTCTAATGTAAACTATTCTCTGGATGATAGTGATGTCTCAGTGTAGTTTCAGTTTAACAAATGTACTGCTCTGATGAGGGATGTTGATAAATGGGGAGGCTATATATGTGTAGGGGTAGAATATATGTGGGGAATATTTGTAACTTGCATTCCGTTGTGAACTTAAACTGCTCTCAAAAACATAGTCAGTTAAAACATAAAATAACTAAGTGCGTTGTTATTTTACTGTGGCCCCGGCTACTCAGGAGGCTGAGGTGGGACAATCACTTGAGCCCAGGAGTTCAAGATGACCTTGAGCAACCATAGCGAGACCCTGTCTCAAAAAATAAAGTAATAAAATAAAATAAAAGATAAGATAAAATAAAATAATTGTGAAGTAGTAGACCTAAATGCATTCATATAAATAATTACACTAAACATTAATGAATTAAACATTGCAATTAAAAGACAGAATCAGAATTATTTTTAAGTAATGTCCAATTATTGCTATGTGTAAGAGATAACTTTACATATAGTTTTACATATAAAAACAAAAATAGTTTGAAAGTAAATGGATATGAAATTATACACCATGCAAACTGTAAACCTAGGAAAGTTGATGTGGCCACTTAAATACCAAGTAAGTTCAGGACAATGAAGAGGGAAATTTTATACTAATTACAAAAGGAGATATTACAGTCACAATATGCCCATGCTGAAATGAACCAGAGATACATGAAATTAAAATGACAAAATTAAAGAGAAAAATAGAAATTTCTTCATGTTTGAAGGTTGATGGATGACCTAAAATATGGTCAACTACCTTAGTCTACTTGGTATTTATAGAATAATACATGGACTAATTACAGAATACATTCTTTTCAAGTGCTTTTGATATGTTCACCAAGGTATTCGGGGCCATAAACTTTCTTGGATCTTTTACCACCATGTACCATGTATTTTCTGTACCATGCATCTTGGAAAAAGAAGCTGAAGATGATCACAATTTATTATGTACTTGCATTTTTGAGGGGAAATTAACATGCTATTTATTTACAAAAACATAACATATTAAAAATAAAGTCTTTAAAATTTTTTTACAGTATTAAACTATTTTTGCAGGTGCAAAAATATACAAAGCTTCATTGGGCCAAAACCACATAGAGCAAAAATGAATGATATTTCCCAAAAGGCTGAGGTAAGTTTCAAAAGTTGAGAGAGAGAGGAAGAGAGAGAGAAAGAGAGAGAGAGAGAGAGAGAGAGAGAGAGAGAGAGAGAGAGAAATGTAGAGTTAACTGTAAAATCATTGAAAAGGCCATCATCTGGTGGAAAAGTCATTCAGGAGTTTGTAATTAATAACACAATGTCAAGATGTAAAACAAGAAGATTCATGGGCTGGTCTTGGGTCAGTATTTTCATTTGGATTCCAGGAAGCATGATTACTAATTTCATGAATGGTAGTAAAGTAGATGTGATGTGATGGCTACCATCTTGAGTAGAATTTTAAATATCTTGGTAAGTCTTAGAAAATACTTTCTTAATATTTTTTTAAAAAATGAGGTTTGACCTATACTCAAGGGAGAAAGTGATAGTACAGTCTCAGCTGAGGATCCTTCTTGGCTCCTTTTAGCAGCTACAGTAAAATTTCTCTTAGTTTTTCTTCTGGCCCTGGGCTGTAGTTACTGGGAATTGTGAGAGTTTAGTTGACGATACTCCAAAATTACAAAATTTAAAAAACTTAAATGGTCAATGTCATATAGTATATTGTAAAATATAGGCTGGTATGCCACACATTAAGTGATTTGCCATTATCATTAGGAGAAAAGATTTAGTATTTTTGACACTGGAATTTTATTTACTAAACTTCTTTTAGAAATCAACTACATTTTCAAAAAGATGAAAATATTTTGCATTCTTGGTTTCAGAATAGAGAAAAATCTTTTCTTCATTCTTCTGCCAGATAAATTCCCTTTCTTTAGGAAGCTCTTTTGCTGTTTGGGGATTTTCTTCTATGATCCCATCCTCCTTGGAATGATTCAGCCTTCTGACACATTTTTAAGTTAAGAGGAAGTTATATATGGGCAGCATAGTAGTGGGAACAACATAAATCACAGCTTGTGCACATAGACCCTGGTGCACCTCAGTCAGAAATGGGGAGTAAAGGCCTAGCCTTGAGTTTTGCTTATATTGGATATGGAAAACAGCACCAATGTAATATATAATTTAGGCTTTAAAGCCTAAACTTTTCTTTTCAACTTCCTGTAATTTATTCAATTTGATAATTTTTCATGAAGTGATATCAAATATGAATTTTTAATTATGGAGTAGGACTATAAAATATAGGTTGGTTTTAATTAGATTTCAGTATTTGATTTTTATATTTTATTGGCCTTCAGCTTCAGTGGAATGTTACACACAAGGTGAGACTTCTTTTCTAAAGAATAATTTTATACTAATAAAAATTCTCCTTCCATAGTTTTCTATAATTTCATTTTTCAACCTTAGATTTTAGATTATCTAACCAGGTTGTGATGGTCCAAATACAAGTTTCACTCATTTCTGTTTTCTCTTTTAATAAGTATTATTTATATTGCTTATTCTTATCTTTACCTAATTTCTTCCTATCTTTTTTTTTCTAACTTTCTTCTCTTTATTTTCTTCTAATGAAGATTCTGCTTTCTTCATCTAAACCTGTCCCAAAATCCTATGTGCCAAAACTTGGCAAGGGTGATGTAAAGGATAAGTTTGAAGCCATGCAGAGAGCCAGGGAAGAAAGAAATCAAAGGAGATCTAGAGACGAAAAGCAAAGAAGAAAAGAACAATATATTAGAGAGAGAGAATGGAACAGGAGAAAGCAGGAGGTTATTTTATTTTATTTATTTTATTCTTATGTAAATATTCATTTTCTTATTTTTTCTTATGCACAATAACATTTCATATAAACTATAATTAAAATACTCTTCTGTATTTGTAAGCTAATTTAAACTCTACAAATATAGTAGTCTCCCCTTATCTGCAGTTTTGCTTTCCATGTTTTGGTTACTTGCAATCACCTATGGTTTGAAAATATTAAATGGAAGATTCTAGAAGTAAAAAATTCATAACTTTTAAATAAATGTTATTGTGGCATAATGCTATAATTTTCATATGTTATAATTATTTATTGTTAATTTCTTACTGTGCCAAATTTATAAATTAAACTTTGTCTTTGGTATAGGACCTGTTGATATGGTATATATAGGGCTCAAAACTACCTGTGATTTCAGAAATCCAGAGGGCCTTGAAAGGTGTCCCTCATAGATAAGGGGGACTACTGTAATATGATTTAGTTTAATTTTGAGATATGTGTTCATATTAATGTATTTACCATCTAGATTAAAGAAATGCTTGCTTCTGATGATGAGGAAGAAGTATCTTCTAAAATAGAAAAGGCTTATGTCCCAAAGCTAATAGGTAAGAAACTTGAGGGGTAAATTATAAATGAAATTGCAAAAGAAAGAATGATAACAAAGTATCAAATATTTTCCTATGTATTCTTAGGGACTGTTAAAGGTAAATTTGCTGAAATGGAGAAACAAAGACAAGAAGAGCAAAGGAAGAGAACAGAGGAGGAACGAAAACGCAGAATTGAGCAGGATATGTTAGAAAAGAGGAAAATACAGCGTGAATTAGCAAAAAGGGCTGAGCAGGTATACACTAAATATGAAGTTGGTATTTGTTCCTAAAACTAATTATACAAAGAAATTTTAATCAATATGTTTCCTAATGAAAATATTTTTAATGCAGCATAAACCTACTAATAGCATCTAACCTAAAAACAATACCTTAAGTAAAAATACTTAATATTGGATGCCCCTAAGAGATGGGCAAAATGTGACTATTGGAAGATAGAAAATTGATATGAGTTTTGTCATAGATGATCTTATCATTCTATTCACATTCCACACACTATCCACATCCCTTGTTTTTTTTGACATTTGAGGATTTTACAAAGATGTAAGATATTTTCACACATCAACTATCCATAAGCACCAAACAATATAGTGGCATTTTAATTACAATACTTCTAAATTTTTTCTTTTGAAGCAATACTTTAAGTGCTTTAAATCTATTTGCTATGTTCCCTTCTGTTTCCACTACCTTTATAAAAAGAAAAGTGATAATGAAAATAAAGTTGATCCATACCTACGTTAATTTGTTGAATCTGATTATGCAGATAACCCTTTCTATGGCACAAATAGCTGTTTGGTGGCAAATGATGAGATAGACAGGTGAAGTATAAAACAGAATGAGAATTTCCTATATTTTATTACTTTGTAGTTCCTTGTCTAAAGAAAAGATGCTACGTACTTTACTATTGTCCATTCTAGCCATTAAAGATGAGCATTCATTTTTCAGTCAAATTTTATAGAGAAATACAATATATAAAATTATTATTAATTATATTTATATAGACATGTTATGTATAAATATATATATATACATATATATATATATTTATATATAAATAATGTATAAATATAGTAATTATAAAATAAGGAAATAAAAAATACTTAACATATATAATTAAAATATATGGTGCTTGGCAGAATATAATGAATATATACATGGGTTTAATCTTCTTTTAAGTCTTATATCCTTTTATAGCACTGATTATTTTCTAGAATTTCAGACCCATTTCAGCCCCAAGAATGGAATATGCAGGAAGTGGTTTCTTTTTCTTTTCTTTCCTTTCTCTTTCTCTTTCTTTCTTCCTTCCCTTCCCTTCTCGTCTCTTTTCTTTTCTTTCCTTCCTTTCTTTCTTTCTTTCTTTCTTTCTTTCTTTCTTTCTTTCTTTCTTTCTTTCTTTGCTGGGAATCAAACCCAAGGTCTCCTGCATGCTAGGCAAATGCTCTAGCTTTGTGCTACATCCCCAGTGGCAGTGGTTTCTTAAAGAAAAATTGTTTCTGTGTTAAAGAAGTAAGTTTGAATATGGTAAAGACATAGGATTCTCAGAGATAGATAAAGAAAATATGATCATGAAAAAAACCCACTTTTTGCTTTTAAGACTGGGTCTTCCTATGGTACCCAGGCTGGGCTGGAACTCGCTAGGTAGTCCAGGCTGGCCTTGAACTCACAGTCCTCCTGCCTCAGCCTGCTGAGTGCTGGGATTAAAGACATGAGCCACAACACTATTTTCTTTAGCAACTCCAAATGCTTGTTATCCGTCAGGGTGCCATAGAATCCTGGTTAAAGTTTTGCCCTATTAAATTAAGGATATATATATAGTTGGACACACTGGCGCATGCTTGTAATCCCAGTGCCTCGGGAGGCAGAGGCAGGAAGATCATGAATTCGAGGTTAGAGATAGCCTGCATAATTTAGTGAGACTCTGACTCAAAATGTAAAAATAAAAAGTGGGCTAGGGGTGCAGTCCAGTGGTAGAGCATTTGCAAAGTATGCATAAAGCCTTGGGTTCAAACTCTCAGGACTGCAAAGGCCAAAACAAAACAAAACAAAAACAAAAACAAAAAACCCCAGGATATATAGTTAGAGCAACATACTAAGTAATTTTCTTATAAATATATAAAGTCTAATTTAAAATTTTAAGGACATTTTCCACTCAAATTTAATACAATTTAATGTATCTTTGAATAAAAGGAGTAAAGGGTGGCATAGGTAGTCAGGAAGAGTCTTCATGTTTGTTTACAAGGTCTACTTGTACAAATCCATATGGAAGAATGCTATAAAAGGGATTCCTGAGTTGTGGGCTGATTAAAGTGACCACCAAGGTCATTCCCTGTTCTAAGATTCAAAGATCTTTTAATGAATGAAAAATGGATATTTTTTGTGTATTGGATGTTAGAATCAAAGACCATCAAAATTTTGGGGAAAATCTTGATGTGATATTATCAGGTTATCTTTGAGGGTACCCTGACAGGCAAAATTAAAGTCTATCAACTTAGAAAAAGAGAAGCTATTGGTGGAAGAAAGCAATCTTGAAAAGAGATGAAAGAAAAGGAAGTTGATTGAGGAATAAGCAAGGGGAGTTTGATTTCCATAAAGCAAAAGAAATAGTTGAGAAGCGGGTGTTTAGTAATAGCTTCTGAAAGTCAACACCATAACTGAACTTCTGAATATCTGTACTGTGTGAACAGACTGACACTGTGGCCTCTTAGACAAATACATCTTCTTCCATGCTTGTATTTTTAAAAAGGTTGCTGCCAGGTGCAGTAGCACCTGCCAGCAATGCCAGTACCCAGGAGATAGAGCCAGGAGGACCAAAGGTTCAAAGCCAGGGCAGCCTGCATAATTTCTTGAGACTTTGTCTTAAAATAAAAAGTAAAAAATGGGCCAAGGGTACAGCTCGGTGGCAGAGCACTTGCAAAGTATGTGCAAAGTATGTGAATCCTAATCCTTGCACTAGGATTCAACCCCAGAGTACTGGGGGTGGGGGGAGGTTACTCCTCCATATTTCATTGTCTTGGTAATGGTTTAAAATGAGCAAAGAAGAAAGCTAAATAAATAAATAAATAAATAGCAAAACAAACAAGAAACAGACAACCTCCCCAAACAAACAAAAAGTCCAAATATACTTTATCATTTTACCATCAGCCAAGAAATACCTGGAAAGGTTGTAGCAGCAAGAAAGAGTTGGGGTCAAGTAATTTAGTATTTCTCTTTCCTCTGTGCTCACTATCTGGCTTCTCACCATATTTCCTGAATTTTTTTATTGAGAAATTAATGTGATTTGTACAGAAGTTGTGAGTATTCTTTTGAAGGCATGTTATTTTGTAATTATTTTATTATAGATACTTTAAAAATTTCAGTAAAACAAGTAATTCTATAACAGAGCAAATTATGCTGAACAAAAGTGTTTTTTGATACTAGGGGCTTTAACCCAAGGCCTCGTGCATGCTTTACAAGCACTCTACCCCAGCCCATTTTTTACTTTTTATTGTGAGTTCAGATCTTTTTAAATTGTGCAGGCTGCCTCAGGCCTTGAACCTGTGATCCTCCTGCCTCTGCCTCCTGAGTTGCTGGGATTACAGGTATGTGCCACCACAGCTGGCTCTAACGATGTTTCTTAAGAGTAATGGCCTCACATATACTTTGCAAGTCTACTACCACTTGGCTGCACCCTGCTGCCCATTTTAAATTTTTTAATTTTAAGACAGGGTCTTGCTAAAGTATACAGGCTGCCTCTGGCTTCAAACTTGCAATCTTCCTGCCTCAGTCTCCCAGATCACTGGGATTAGAGGCCTGCACCACTGTGCCCAGCTACATGCTCCCACGTTTAAACAAAGGGCCCTTCCTAATTAGATCTGGTCAAAATATGGAGAAAACACCATGACTGCTAGAATTATTTTCCCTTTTAAACTACTCTATATTTTTATACCACAATTTATTATTGTGCTAGTTATATTTTGCCATATATTTATGTTATAAGATATAATATGACAAGCCTTATTTGATTGCTAATGATTAGTTTTCCTTTTGCTGGGTCAGAGACATAGAATAGAGAAAGTTTCTGTGTATCTCCATTTAAATTGCTAATTAAATTAACAATTGTTCCTTGTCAGCTGACAATCAAGTGAAAAGAGTTAGGTCTGTTATTCAGTTTTCAAATGTACAAAGGTAGGCTCTAATTTTATTTTAGTATGCTGTTCCCTTGATATTGATATTAATATTAAAAAGCAAAAATTAATATAAAGTTTAATTTCCATTTAAAAGGACATTTAGCTAGCCAAGTATGGTAGCCCATGTCTGTAATCCCAGTACTTAGGAGATTGAAGCAGGAAGATGATGAGTTTGAGGTTGTTGTTGTTGTCGTTAGGTGCCATTGAGTCAGGTGCGACTCATAGCGATGCTCACAGAATTTTCAATGGCTGATTGTTTCGAGATTGCTTTGGGAGTGGATTTCCAGGTCCTTCTCCTGTGAGTTTGAGGTTAGCCTGGTCTATGTAGCAAGTTCAAGCCAGCATGAACTCCATAGCAAGACTTTGCCTCAAAAAAACTAAAAAGAAAGCCAGTCATGGTGGCATGCATGTGTAATCCCAGCAACTCTGGAGGCAGAGGCAGGAGGACCTTGAGTTTGAGACCAAAGGTAGTCTGTGTAATTTAGTGAGACCCTGACTCAAAATAAAAAATAAAATCAGGTTGGGTGTGCAGCCCAATGGTAGAGCACTTACAAAATATGTGTGATGCCCTCTGGTTTCAAGCCCCACAGTACCAGGAAAAAAAAAAAAAAAAAGAAATTTGGCTAATTTGGAAGAACATAAGAATATTTCAAAAAATTATACGTGTGAGCATTTACTACAAGCCATAACTAAATTACTTTTCAATTGTATGTTTAAAAGAAACAAGTAGAAATCCAATGTAATGTAATGATATGAAATTCTCATTCAATAGATTGAGGACATAAACAATACGGGAACTGAATCAGCATCAGAGGTAAACATACATTTCCTTTAATGAAACATTCACCTAAAATTATCTGATTCACAAATTATCTTGTAATCTAAGAAAAAATTAAAAGGACTTTTATTTCACTCATTTTATTATAATGTAATGACAAAAAAAGAATATTTTGCAAAAGCAAGATCATACTGTTATACTTTCAAACACTATGTTGTTGTTAGGTGCCATGGAGTCACAAAAGAATGAAATACTACCTGACACTGTGCCATGCCTGTCACTTTTGTCAGTGCTTTTCAGCTATTCATAGGGCTTTCGATGGTTGATTGTTTCTGGAGTGGGCTGCTAGGTCCTTCTCCCAAGCCTACAGCACCTGGTATACCCAGGCAGTCTTCCATCCACATACTAACCAAATCCAACCCTGCTTAGCTTCTGAGATCAGATGGGATCGGATGCCAGGGTGGTATGGTTGTAGAAATTTCAAACACCATAGTTTACTGTTTTTAAAGAAAAGTATGTTTTTGCTTTGATAGTTAGATTACAAGACAAGCCTCAGTTTGGGATACTCTGCCAAGACTGTATATTTCTTGAAGTAACAGTTGAGACTGTTGAAAACTAACATTGTAAAAAGGCAGTTTCCTTTTCACCATTTGTCTTCTTTCCTCAGAGTTCCTGAGAGTTTGTGTTTTGGATTTCACATATAGAGTGCACTGTGTATGATCATGGAGGAATGTTCAATAACCACAAAAAAAATTTAGATAGTCCTTTTTATCTAACAAAGTTAAAAATCAATTAAACAATTTGATGGTGTACCTAAAAAAAACTACAGTCACATAAATTGGAAAAAATTTATTTTAGGGGCATGTGTTAACATTTTATAGCTCTTCATTTTTGAAAAAAGGTAAAGGCAACAATATATTATGTAGTAGAACTAATTTAAATCAACTAAAGAAATGCATTTAAAATATTTTAATAGGATAAAACGCTAATGAGTTTTTATCTATACTATATATGTTCAATAAATCACTTGGATATCCTGTGAGTTTCTTCATTAAATACCAGATTTACTAAGTATTTTAAAAAATCTGGCATACAGAAAATAATCATGTGGAAAAACTTTTATTCTATGTTTAATCTGAACCTATCCACCATCAAATTGATTTAGAGTATGTTCACATGCACATTACCTTCTGTGGGATTCATGGACAGATAGCTAGATGCAGGCAATGTTACTACAGTTTTGTTATCCGATCAGGTATATTAATTCTGTCTTCCAAGAAATAGACTGCTTCTTGAACGTTGTCAGGAATAGATCTCAATTAAGTTGACTAATAATGCACGGTGAATTTAGAGAAAGATATATTTAATATAAATTAGTAAAAAAATTATAATTTTTTGTTCTTCATAGTAACATTGGCAGCAATGTAATGAAATTCATCAATCATGGAGGTGAATTTCCCTAAAATATAAATTTCTATTAAGAAAATATGTGCTAATTATCTATCTTGTAAAATAGGAAGGAGATGATTCACTCCTTATAACAGTGGTACCTGTCAAATCATACAAAACATCTGGAAAAACAAAAAAGAATTTTGAGGATCTAGAGAAGGAGCTAGAAGAGAAAGAAAGGATTAAGTATGAAGAAGATAAAATAAGACATGAAGAACAACGACGATCTCTCAAGGAAGCAAAGTGTCTTTCATTGGTCATGGTAATTTCTTTCAAAGAACAAATCAAAATAGTTTAGTTAAATTAGCAACATTTCCCTTAAGGACTAACAGGCTTGCTTTCATAGGATGATGAAATGGAAAATGAGGCAAAAAAAGAATCACTTTTTCCTGGAAAACTGAAACTAACTTTTGAAGAATTGGAGCGGCAAAGACAAGAAAACCGAAAGAAGCAAGCTGAGGAGGAAGCAAGACAACGATTAGAAGAAGAGAAGCGTGCTTTTGAAGAAGCAAGGAGGCAAATGGTAAATATCTATGCTTAAACCTTACATTTAATACTAGGAGAGCTAAGTAGCTTTAGATAAGGTTGATCACAAATTCAAGGAGAGTTCCTACCCAAAAGGGCCAGATTGTAGAACAGTATATATATTCCATATATAAAATGCACTTTTCACATTTCCATTTCAGGGCATTTTACCCAATATGCTTAAAATTTTTATTTTACTATTATTATATAAATATGCAAAAATAATTACTCAGTGAATCTAGTTTCTCTTCATCTATTCAACAATATATTTAATGGCATGATTGTAGCATATTCTAAAGTCTAATTGTAAGTATACATTTGGTTTCAGTCCAGTTTTTAAATATTTGGGTATATTAAAATAACAGTTTACTAAGGAATATGCAGCTTTTCCTACAAGGTCTGTGGGGTGTGTATGTGTGTAAGGTAGTGGTTAAGAGCATGTATTTTTGAGTCAGACTACCTGGATTCAGATATCAACTGTTTATAAACTGTGTAACACATTATTTAAACTCTCTGTGTTTTAGCTGGGTGCTGTGAGACACACCTGTAATCCCAGAAACTTGGGAGGCTGAGGAGAATTGTGAGTTCAAGGGCAGAGGCAGCCTATGCAATTTAGTGAGACTCTATCTCAAAATAAAAAGTCGGAAAAAAAAAGGGGTGGGGACTGTGGGTACAGTTCAGTGATGGAGTGCCCTTGGTTCAATCCCCCAGTACAGGGGGAAAAAATTCTCTGTCTTTAAATTCTCAATGTCTTACTTTCCTCACTGGTAAAGTGATAATGATAGAGCTTACTTCTTTTTTTTTTTTTTTTCCCGGTCCTGGAGTTTGAACTCAGGGCCTTGTGCTTGCATGCTTTGCAAGTGCCGGGCCACTGAGCTACACCCTCAGCCCAGTTTTTTGTACTTTTTGAGACAGGGTCTCGCTAAATTACGCACACTGCGTCTGGTCTCGAACTTGCGATCCTCCTGCCTCCGCCTCCGAGCTGCTGGGATTACAGGCGTGAGCCACCACGCCCGGCTAGAGCTTACTTCTTAAATGGTTAAATGAGTTAAGACCTAGAATCCACTTAAAGTAGTGTTTAGCACATGCCTGTGATCCTAGAGACTCTGGAGGTGGAGGCAGGAGGATTGTAAATTCAAGGCCAGAGGCAGCCTTCATAATTTAGTAAGACCCTGCTTTAAAATAGAAAATAAAAAAGGGGTTGGAGGTGCAGCTCAGTGGTAGAACACTTGCAAAGTATGTGCGAGGCCCTGGGTTCAACCCCCAAGTACTGCCAAGAAAAAAAAATAAAGAGTTAACTATTATTATGGTATTAAGATTTAGCAACAAAAAATAAAATTGAAATAAGAAAACAGTGATTCTTCAAATCTCATTTTAAGAATTTAAAAGTGGAACATTTATAATTTTTGAAGTTACCACAACTTTCTTGATCAGATTTCATTAATGATATTCTAAGAATGATATCTCAAAAATTTTAATTTTCTACATGTTGTTGTTGTTGTTGTTAGGTGCCATCGAGTCGGTATCCAACTCATAGCGACCCTCATAGGGTTTTCAATGGCTGTTTTGGGATTGCCTTGGGAGTGGATTGCCAGGCCCTTCTCCCATTTTTGTGGTGCTGGGAATTCAACTCTGGACCTCAGAGACTGCAGCGCAGCACTCTACCTACTGAGCTAAATCCCAGCCCAATTTTCTACATATTTATTTGAAAATGTTAATACTTTTGGGCGCTGGGATTTAGCTCAGTTGGTAGAGTGCTGCTCTGTAGTCTCTGAGGTCCTGAGTTCGATTCCCAGCACCATAAAAATGGGAGAAGGATGTGGCAACCCACTCCCAAGGCAATCCCGAAACAACCTGCCATTGAAAACCCTATGAAGGTCACTATGAGTTGGACATGACTCGAGGGCACCTAACAACAACAATACTTTTGGGTAATTATAGTTGCATAATTCTTGTATATTTTAAATATCACTGGTAGATAACTTGACAAAGATATTGTTAATAAGTAATGTTTCAATTAATATTTAGATGAGTTTAATAAAATCAATCATGAACTCTGAATTTTATATAAGATAGTTCTAGATAATTTTTATCTGATTAGTGTAAGAAAAAGTACCATAGTTCATAGTAATAAATATATAAAAATTACAAAGTAAGAACTACTCATTTTACTACTAAAAAGATTCTGTATAGCTATAATTGAACCTCAATTCACACATCCAAACTTTTCTTATTCTTATTTTTTGTTTTTTGGTGGTGCTGGGGATCAAACCTAGCTAGAGCCTTGTGTTGCTAAGTAAGCACTCACCACTAAACCACACCCATAGCCCTGAAACACACATATTTTATGTCTGTTTTGGGAGAGTTAATGTTCAGTGTGACCTCTTTAAAGTTTTTAAAATGTTACATCTTTTAAAAACTTGATTGAGAAGTATTATTTAACTTGAGTACATTTTTTATTTGGAATTTCTCGAATTTGAATGCTTTATCATATAAGACATCAAAAAGCAAGAGAAGCTGGGCATGGTGGCTTACACCTGTAATTCCAGTGACTTATGACACAGAGGCAGGAGGATCATGAGTTCAAGGCCAGAGGTAACCTATGTAACTTATTTTTGTTGTTAGGTACTGCCGAGTTGGTCTGACCCATATGGACTTTATGTACAATAGAAAGAAACACTCCTTGACACTGTGTCAAGCACACAATCTTTTTTATGTTTAAGTCCATTGTTGCAGCCACTGTGTCAATCTATCCAGTTGAAGGTCTTCCTTTTTTTCATTGACCCACCACTCTCCTAAACATGATGTCCTTCTCCAGGGATTGGTCCCTGCTGACTGCATGTCCAAAATATATAATACGCAGTCCAGTCATCCTTACTTCCAAGGAGCACTATTGTTGTACTTCTTCTAGGACGGATCTGTTGGTTCTTTTGGCAGTCCATGGTATATTCAATATTCATCTCCAGCAGCATAATTCAAAAGCATCAATTCTTCTCCTGTCTCCCTTATTCAATGTCCAGCTTTCCCAACCATATGATACAACTGAAAATACCATGGCATGAGTCAGGCGCACCATCGTCTTCAGTGTAACAACTTCATTTTTCAACACTTTAGTGAGATCCTATCTCAAGATAAAAGTGAAAAATGTGCTGGGAATGTAGCTTAGTGGTAGAGCACTTGCAAAGCACATATGAGGCCTTTTCGTTTGGACCCCAAGTACCACTTAAAAAAATTAAACAACAACAACAAAGAAGATGATTTTGACCAAGCATATGAAATGCACTGAAACACTACTATGTGAAATAGCTAATCCTGTGCCTTTTGATTGATAGTTCATTCTTATCCTAATGAATCACAATTCTTAGTAATGAATTGTTTCTTTCATTAGGTAAATGAAGAGGAAGAAAACCAAGACACAGAAAAAATTTTTAAAGGGTACCGCCCTGGTAAGCTCAAACTCAGTTTTGAGGAGATAGAAAGACAAAGGAGAGAAGATGAAAAAAGAAAAGCAGAAGAAGAAGCCAGAAAGAGAATAGAGGAAGAGAAGAAGGCATTTGCTGAAGCAAGGAGAAACATGGTGAGACAGAACCTGAGGAGTTAGAATTCAGTTTTTAGAGTATGTTAATACAGTTATTAAACTTTGAGGCATACCTATTATTTCTGGAGTCTCTGCCAAAAGTAGGAATACCAAATAGGTTTTAAAGTCTCTCATAGACTAACAGCCTGTCAGATGAAAGTATTTTCTTCAATTTAGTATTAAGAATGTTCTGATTAAATTGCTATGCCTGGTATAAAGGATTGAATATTGCCTGCTTCCTTAGGAAAGACATGTTTTCCAGAACTGAGTACCTAAGGAAGAAGCAGGAAATTTCCTCACCCCATTTCCCCTCTTTCTTCTTCATTCTCTCCTCCCTTTCCATTCTACACTCCGTCTGCCCTTTATTCATTCTTTCATTCTCTCCTTTCTTTTTAATTTATATCCCATCCAGTGAGGATTAAGTGATTAGAGTTATTTAATTATAGTCATTTTACTCTCCAAAATATCCATCATTCCTGGATACTGATACCTAGCTTAATTGTAACCAAGCAATATTTTCTATGCCTTTTTTTTTTTTTTTTTTTTTTTTTTTTTTTTTTGGTACTGGGGGTTGAACCCAGGGCCTCGCACCTGCATGCTCTGCAAGTGCTGGACCACTGAGCTGCACCCCCAGCCCACTTTTTTTTTTTTACTTTTTGAGACAGAGTCTTGCTAAGTTATGCAGACTGCCTCTGGTCTCGAACTTGCGATCCTCCTGCCTCCGCCTCTGGAGCCGCTGGGATTACAGGCGTGCACCACCGCGCCCGGCTCTTTCTATGCCATTTTAATGTTTGTAAAATAAATAGTTATCTGGCAAACTGTTTTCAAGCAATATGACACATGCACACTGCATCCCCTTCTTGAAACATTTTAATTTGCTTTACTGTTAGAAACTGTTCTTTCCCTCTGCCTGGGTGAACTTTAAATACACATATCCAAGTGTTTATTTGGCTTAATCACCCCCTACATGTTCAAATCAGAAACATGGAAGCCTAAAACACTTATACCTTCTCATCTGTGCATTTTATTGGTCACAAAGTCTCATTTATTCCGTTTCCTAACTTACTTTAAAAAATATCAGTTTTCCCCATTTTCCATTGTCAATACTGTAAACTAAATTACTGTTTTGGGACCAACTTCTTTTTAAAAAACAAAACAAGACAAAAACCTTAAAACAGAAACCTTTGTTTTATTGCATTCATTTTTTGAGACAGGGTCTCACTGTATACCTCAGGATGGACTGGAACTTGCTGTGTAGCCCATGCTGGTCTTGAACTCATGTTGATCCTCCTGGCTCAGTCCCCTGAGTGTTGGGATTATAGGCACACGCCACCAAGCCCAGCTGGGACCAATGTCTAATTTGCTTGCTTTCTTACCATTCTTCCTATAAGGCAAGGAGCGGTCTTCCCTTCACTTGTTTCCTCTCCCTTCCCTTCCCTAAATCACTAGCTTTCTTGTGACCTGTTCTTCCCTATACGGTGAGGAGTGGCTGTCCCTTTCCTTTCTCTTCCCTCCCCTCCCCTTCCCTCTCCTCTCCTCTCCCTTCCTTTCATATTCTCTTTCTCTTCTCTCTTTCTTGTGCTGGGGGATTGAACGCTGGGGCTCACAGACATGCTGGGTAAGTGCTCTACTGCAGAGCTACACCTCCATCCCATGGAATGAAATTTCTTAAAAAGAAAGAAAAAAGAAAGGAAGGAAGGAAGGAAGGAAGAAAAAGAGGGAAAGGGAAGAAGATTTGTTCCTTTTTAAAAATGTTTTTCCACTTCTATAAACAAAATTCCAAAAACCTTAAAGATAAATTTCTTTATAATCTTGCCCTTCTATATTGCTCCAGTTTCATTTCTTGATTCTGCCTGAATTGGTCATCTTTGTTCCAGAGATACTAAATTTCTTGCCATTTCTTCAAAGTGAAAACCTCTGGGCTTTCACAAATAGTATCTGAAACATATCCTTCTCTCCTTTCCATATGCTCTGATATCTCCTATTTATAAGCTTCCATTTCTTCTGGAAAATCTTTCCTGATAATAAACACCTTTCACTTATAATGGCATTTAGTTGTTGTTGTTGTTGTTGTTAGGTGCCATCGAGTCGGTATCCGACTCATAGCGACCCTCATAGGGTTTTCAATGGCTGACTGTTTCGGGATTGCCTTGGGAGTGGATTGCCAGGTCCTTCTCCCATTTGTGCGGTGCTGGGAATTGAACTCAAGACCTCAGAGACTGCAGCGCAGTGCTCTACCAACTGAGCCAAATCCCAGCCCCAAAATGGCATTTAGTACTCCCCTAAAATAGCACTAGCCTGCAGCCCTACCACTGTGACACCCAATCCCATCAGATCTAGGAAGCTAAGCAGGGGCATGCCTGGTTAGTACTTGGATGGGAGACCATGTGGAAATACTTGATACTGTAGGCTTGGGAGAAGACCCAGCAACCCACTCCCAAAAACAATCAGCCACTGAAAATCCTATGAATAGCAGAGAAGCACTGACAATAGTGTTTCTTCTGTTGTACATAGGGTCTCTATGAGTCAGGCACCAACTCGATGGCATCTAACAACAAAGATAGCACTAATCCTATGTTGTTATCACATATGACTGTCATTTTCACTCAGTGAGGATGAAACTGTTCACAATCCCTAGCATGATGAACTTTCAATGTTTTTGAAATAAGGGACATTTAAACTATCTTGCGTGTATTAGGTAATCCCTAATTCACAAATGGTTTTTACATAGAAACTTTATGGAGATTGTTAAGGCACTTAATTTTTGGAGGATTGCTGTTGTTGTTAGGTGCCGTCGAGTTGTGTCTGACTCATAGCGACCCTCGTAGGGTTTTCAATGGCTGATTGTTTCGGGAATGCCTCGGGAGTGGGTTGCCACGTCCTTCTCCCATTTGGAGGATTAGCAGGTTTCAAAGTAATAAAAGAGAAGTAGCTAATGAAGATCAAGAGACTTAATCATGGAGGCAGGTTTTTTAGACCTAAACTGCCTTTTTACTGATTGACTAGTGGGAAAAGTGTAGTGAAGGAAAAATGCATTAAACCAAAAACAAGTTTCCTAGAGATATACTGGTATCAAGAGAGAAAAACTTCTTATGTTGTTTCTTATCTAGGACCAAGTATTATAATTTCATGCTAGAATTTCACTTCACTTGTATATAAATTTGGGTGACAATCTTCTGATTGTGAAACCATTTAAATATTCTTTCTGAGTTGAATTAATTTTGTGGTAAAGCCTGGGTTAAAACCTTGATAAAACTTAGAGTAAATAAATGATTAGCCCCATGCTTCTCTTTTCCTTATGTCTATTTCAACCATAGGGCCACAGTTCAGGTCACAAGCATATTATATAAAACAGAATTAGATAGTTGTTTCTCATGGCAAAATGTATTCCAAGCCAACAATTTACAAGCAGAGTTTCTATTTGCAATTTTGAGATTACCTAAATGTAATAATGTAATGATAAAACTACTATTGGGAGCTGGGAAGTCTTTCCAGCTAGATACAGTGGATACAGTGATGCTATATACACTGTTTCCAAACTTCATTTATTCCTCATGACAAGTGTATGAAAGTTGTCATAGAAAAAGAAAATCAGAGAGGTTAGGTAACTTGCCTAAGGTCACAACCATTGGCAGATATTTATTTAAATTAATAATTTAAATTATTCATGTAAATTCACAAAATTACAAAAAGGCAGAGTTATTATCTATAACCTTTTTTGTTGTTGTTTTCGTTTTTTGAGACAGGATCTTGCTTATGTTGCTCAATCTGACCTTAAACTTGCAACAAACCCCCTGCCTCTACCACCTGGGTGCTGAGTTTACAAGCATGAGCTGTCATGCCAACTATTTATAATCGTATTAGAAATATTTTGAAGTTTGATTCATAGTTTTGCCACTTAGTATTTGTGTTGACTTTGGACAAGTTACTTTTTGGTGCTTTAGTTACCTCATCTGTAAAATGGATATTATTAATAACTATTTAATGTTACAGGATTAAATAAATTAATTAATACATGTAAAGTGGTTATACTATAGTAGAAGCTCTAAGTATTAACTATTATTATTTCTTTAAAACTGTTCTGGTAGCAAGCAAAGAAATCAGTACAATAAAATAAGAGCATTAAGGGGGTTGGTTTTTTTTTTTTCTGATATAAAGAGCTCATTATGGCATATCTAATTCACACTGTTAATAAAATATTAATGTCTAATGTGTTCATTAGAACAGAGAATGGACGGTTACATTTTCTCCATAACCTCAAAATACTCAACCTTATATATTCTAATAATTCTTTCCCTGTTTATTTCTTTATAGTTTGGAAGAGAGTTTGTGATCTCCTGATTTTAATTCAGTGTGAAACCTTTCTATTCGAGTAATCTCAGTTTCTAAAAGAAATATTCCCTTTTTAGTATGCATAACTCTGGCAAAGGTGATAAAGGAATTATTTTCAATAGGTAGTAGATGATGACTCCCCAGAGATGTATAAAACAATCTCTCAAGAATCTCTGACACCAGGAAAACTAGAAATTAATTTTGAAGAATTATTAAAACAAAAAATGGAAGAAGAAAGACGACGAACAGAAGAGGAACGGAAGCATAAGCTAGAAATGGAGAAACAGGAATTTGAACAACTGAGACAAGAAATGGGAGAAGTAAGATTTTAAGAAATATCCATTTATATACCACGCTAAGCTAAGAATTTGCTTGTATTACCTTATAGATAGTAGCTTTGTGTTATTCACATAAAGATTATTCAGCATACTTTGATGAGTTATATACTTGATACAGGCTTCAGCATAGTATGCGTACTTTCTAGTATCTTATAACTCTACTTCTTTCTTGGTAATTTAAAAATTATATGTAGGCTTGCAAGTGACTGAGATATCGCTGTAGTTCCTTAAGTAAATATTGCTTCCTATGTACCTCAAAATTGTATGTAGGGAGCAGTGCATGGTGGCACATGCCTGTAAACCCAGAGATTTGGGTGATTGAGGGAGGAGGATCACAAGTTCAAGGCCAAAGGCAGCAGTGTAACTGAGACCCTCACTCACAATAAACAATAAAAAATGGGCTAGGGGTGCAGCCTAGTGGTAGAGCAATTGCAAAGTTTGTGCAAGGCCCTGGGTTCAACCCCCAAGTACCAAATCAACAAACAAAAACCAAGACTGAGAGGTGTTATTCTAAAGTACTCTATTTCATATATCCATTTATACAAGTTTTCCTTGAAACAAATAGACACACTGATAAATTTAATAAAAATAAAACTACAGGAGTACCACAGATGCAAATAGGTTCAACACTTTGGCAAGTTTCTTTTGTTGTTTTGTTTTTTGTTTTGGTGCTGGAGATTGAATCCAGAGCCCCATGCACACTAAGCACATACTATACCACTGAGCTACACCACTGTGCTCATTGGCAAGTATTGAATCATTTTATTTTACTGAATTATTCTAAGATAGAACTTTGGTGCCATTAAATATCTTAGTATGATCTCTCCTTTTGAAATAAATTAAATATACATACATAGACTATACAGGACCAGCTTCATGGGTAAGTAACTTGTGCACTTACAGGACCCTGTGTTCAAAAGGGTCCGAGTAAGTGATTTAGTGCTCTGAGGGTCCTGATTTTATCTTTGTGTGTTCTACTAACAGCTGATTGGACGACAGAGTGACTGGGGCCTTGGTTCAGCCACACCTGCTATCTCCCTGAGTCCCTGGAATTGGCTCTCAGTAGCCTCCTTCCTGAGTCCCTGCCTGAACTTTCCATGCCAAATGCTATTCTCTTTTTGGGTGGCTCAAGTTGCATAGGCAGCAGAGGAAGAGAAAGAGGAGCCCAGATCAGAATTAATGGCACAGTCTGTTTCAGGGGAGACCAAAAATAGCACAGAGCTCACAATCAACCAGTACGTGCAAAATCACAGCCAGGTTTAAAGCCGGCATGGGGTAGGAGATGAATATTACATTATTTAAAAATCATTGAGGCTTCTGGTATTTTGTGCACTGAAGAGATTTTTATTAATGTCACTATATTTTACTATATATTTAAAACTTTGACTTCATGAAAGGTTACTGAAGGAAAAAAAAAAAAAATAGAGGGGCCCAGTACTTCCTGTCATCCTGGGCCTCTGGCAGTTCCAGGCCATACATATGAATAGGGTCACAGTCCAGCACACAACCCTATGAATTGGGACAAGGTGAGGAGTGATTGTCCCAGCCTTGGACTGCAGTGCCATGATATGTTTGGTAGAGGACTTGGTTGTTGTAGTTAGGTGCTGTCGAGTCAGTATCTGACTCATGGCAACCCTCATAGGGTTTTCAATGGCTGTTTCGGGATTGCCTCGGGAGTGGATTGCCAGGCCCTTCTCCCATTTTTGCTGTGTTGGGAATTGAACTCGGGACCTGAGACTGCAGTGCAGCGCTCTACCAACTGAGCTAAATCCCAGATTATGAGTTAAAGGCCACAGGGAGCCTGCAGAATTTAGTGAGATCCTGTTTCAAAAAGAAAAAAAAAACAAAGGTGTATAAGGGGGTGCTGGTGATGCAGCTCAGTGGTAGAGCACTTGCAGGAAAAAGGCCCTGGGTTCAGGCCCTAGTACTGAAGAAAAAAGTCAGATTCATGATTTCAGAACTGAGTGGGTTTCTATACAGAGGTTGCAGTGTCTTGGAAGTTGCCTGTTTGTCATAGGTTGGGGCTGTAGATTATGGAAGGTTTTACTTCCCTGCCCTGGCTGAGGCTCAGCAAACTTTCTAGCTGGCCCTAAGAATATAAACATCACATATATGTATATATGTGTACACACACACACACACACACACACACACACACACACACACACACACACAGAGCCTGCAGCCATACCACTGTGGCATCCAATATCGTCAGATCTCAGAAGCTAAGCAGGGCCAGGCCTGGTTAGTATTTGGATGGGAGACCACCTGGGAACACTGGGTGCTGTAGGCTTGGGAGAAGGACCCAGCAACCCACCCCCCAATATCAATCCACCATTGAAAATCCTATGAATAGCAGAGAAGTACTGACAATACTGTTTCACCTGTTTTATGTAGGGTTACTGTGAGTTGGACACCAACTCAATGGCACCTACCAACAACACACACACACACACACGAATAAAATAACATGAATTCTGTAGGAAAATATCCCAAGAGCTAGCCTGTCTCTCACCCCAGGTAATTTAATAGTATTTATTTAATTGAAAGAAGCTGAAAGTGAAAAGTTTGTGCATGAAAACTCATGCCTAAAGTAGAATGTATGTCAGTATATTATTGAGATATAGTTAATATATAGCAGTATCTAGCTGTCAGATGATCTGGTGTTAGAGTTACCCAACTGTATCTGGAAGTTTTCAAGCAACGTAGCATTCCTAATTATATCAGAGTAGATAATTAGTTCAAAAAAAAAATTTTTTTTTTGCAGTGCTAGGGGTAGGGGTCTGTAGGAGCTCTCCCAGTGAGCTGCACTCCCGGCCTCCCCCCACTTTTTTTTACCACAGAGTTATGCAGGTTACCTCCGGCCTCGAACTTTCAGTTCTTCTTCTTCTGCCTTCTGAATCACTGGAATTACAAATGTGTGCCACTGCACCTGACCAATCATTAACAGAAATAAAAAATCATTCTGATAACAGAATGATTTAGAAACAATTGTGATGTGTATCATAAATTTGTTAGTTTCTGGTATGAGATTTTTAATCTGAAAAGTGGAGGTAGTAAAAATAGAATAAGTTTTCTTTTTTACACCCTTAGTTGTGCCAAGAATTTAGGCCTCAGATCACCTTATTCCCTGTGGCCCTCCCTCCTCTCTTTCTTGTTTGTTCTTTTTTTTCTCAGAAGTCTGCCTTGAACTCTCCAGGCCTTCTCCAGGAGAAGTATATGAGAAATACCAGCAATATTTTACCATTGCACACAGAAAGATTAGGATTTAGTGTAGCATTAGAAATGACCAATAATGATAAATTACTGAAGACAGGGGAAAGGAACTTGATTAAAAGAACAAGTGATAGTGTAAAGAATTGGGATCCAATTTTGACTGGCTCAATTTCCCTTTTCTGGCAGAATATATAATTGAAGACACAAGTGATATGTAGAGAAATGTAGGGATTTACCAGACTACATCTCCAAAAATGTTTATTAGCTTGAGTATTGAGTGATATTTGACTTGACTTCCTTAAAACCAAAGATAGAAAATTTATACTCTTGCTGCATTTAAAGATGAAGAAAATCATCCCAGTGGGTTAAGCAATGAGGCAAAAGGCTACACAGTGTCAGAGTCAGAACTATAATTCATATTTTGTGCCTATTCTTTCAATCCTATTTTTTTTGGCCTTCTTCTAACAAAAATCTTCCTACAATTCCTAGAAAAATTAATCTTATCATGTATATTTTAGTTTTAGTAGATTATGGAATATTAGAGGTTTTCAGCCATATTCCCTGAAAAAATTGTTAAATAGAATATTCTAAAGTCTTAAATTTATAGTGATTTTAGTTAGTAAATTTGGACATTGCTTAGGAAAGAGTTCTTTTTTGTTTCTGCACTATTGGAGGTTGAGCCCCAGGTCTCACACATGATCATCAAGTGCTCTACCACTGAACTGCACCCCCAGCCTTTTTATTTTTTTAATTTTGAGATATGGTTTTAAGTTGCACAGGCTCCCTTTAGCCTTGAACTTGTGATCCTCCTGCCTCAACCTCCTTAGTAGCAAGGATTATAGATGTGCACCATGGTGCCCAGCAGGGAAGAGGTTATTCAAGTTTATTTTTGGCCTGAAATAAATGCACCTTTTAGATCATTTATTGTTCAAACTATAGTACTCCCCTTATGTATAGCTTCTTTTTATGTGTTCAATCATGATCTGAAAATATTAAATGGGAAATTCTAGAAATAATTCACCTTTTAAACTGTATGCCATTCTAGGTAGCATGATGAAATCTCACCGTCTTGCTTCCTCCTCCTACCTGGAACATGAACCGTCCTTGTTCAGCACATCCACACAGTATACACTACCTGCTCATTTGTCACTTAGCCCTCTCCATGATCACATTGACTGTTGCAAGACAGCAGTGCTGTGTTCAAGTAACCCATATTTTACTTAATAATCGGCCCAAAGAGCAAGAGTAGTGATGCTGGCAATTTGGATAAGCCAAAGGGAACACAGTTGTTAAGGGCTGTCTTTAAGGAAAAGATAATAGTTCTCAACTTGGAAAGAAAAAATCTGTATGCTGAGGTTGCTAAAATCTATGTTAAGAATGAACAGGAAAGAACAGTGCTATTTGTGGCTTCAGGTATCTACTGGGCATCTGGTAACATATCCCTCACAGATAACTGGGGGCAGGGGAACTACTGTAATTTGCTGATATTCAACACATAATAATCTTAATATTTTTTTGAAGGAAGAGGAAGAAAATGAATCCTTTGGATTGAGCAGAGAATATGAAGAATTAATCAAATTAAAAAGGAGTGGCTCTATTCAAGCTAAAAGCCTAAAAAGCAAGTTTGAAAAAATTGGACAGTTGTCTGAAAAAGAAATACAGAAAAAGATAGAGGAAGAACGAGCAAGACGGAGAGCAATTGACCTTGAAATTAAGGAGCGAGAAGCAGAAAACTTCCATGAGGTATATTACTTTTATATTTAACATATATATGGTACAGTAATAATGAATTTAACAAATAACATTGGCTTTGAGATAAGTTTTAGCACTTACAATTAACTCTTGGTGTATATAATAACGTACAAGCTAAATAGCAAAAGGACATTAAGATCTTAAGAGATTTTGAAAGATTTCCTTACTTTAGCATTGCTTCAAAAATGATCTTAGTAATGTTAAAGTCTACGGTGAACATCAAAAAGTTCAACTTAAGCAAAAATGGCTCAAAAATACTTACGGGTCTCTCTGTTTTACTTGAATCAGTAGAACTGATGCATATTCAAGTTAAAATTCCAGAGATGATTCGTATTTTCATATTTTATAGATACCCATAAAGCTCATATAATCTGCCCAAAGTGACAGTAATTCTATAGAAGAGCCTTACTCAGAATTCTTATGACATAGTATGTAAAACAATGAGGCAATCATTGACCTGTAATGTCCTATTGGGAATTTTTTTTTTCTGCCATTGTATAATACTTAACAGCATTTAATTTATTTTCTTCTGAAACTACATTTTTATCAAATAGTCAACTACCAAACAGTTGTGGGAAGTTGGGAGGGCCTTCAGAGGACTCTGAATAAAAGACTGTTGTTAGGTGTGGTCGAGTCCGTGTCCAACTCGTAGCAGCCATATGTACAACTGATGAAACAGTATTGTTAGTGCTACTCTACTATTCATAGGATTTTCAATGGCTGATTGTTTTTTGGGAGTGGGTTGCTGGGTCTTTCTCCCAAGACTCCAGCACCTGGTGTTCCCAGGAAGTCTCCCATCTAGCTACTAACCAAGCCCCACCCTGCTTAGCTTCCAAGATCTCACAGGACTGGACGCCACAGCAGTACAGCTACAGGCAGAACATAGGGTGAAGAAATTACATGAAAATTAATGGGACCACAGCGGTTATTATTGAGGCAAGCACACAGTGCATAGAACAGCAAAAGATAGGGAAGATGTAAAGCATCAGTGATGTGACCATAGGTCGTAAGATGCCATATGAAGGCATTTTTAAAACATGCGATGATACCAGGCAGACAACTTTATAGGTAGATCATGCTGAAGCTAAAAATGGTTTTAGATACATGCATTAAAAAATCTGAATGCCTGTGGTGTTCCAGGGACTTCTTTGGACACTGGAAGTACCACAGTGACAACTTTCCACCCCTTCTCATATAGCACTTAGAATGTAAAGAGGGGAGAGAGGTTGGGATGAGGGATAAGGAAAAAAAATGTGGTAGGAAATAAATGCTAGAGATTAGTAAAGCTGGGTAAGGGAAAGATTTTATACTTCTCCTTTGTGTTGGGGACAGATGAGTGAGCCTGAGGTATGACTGAAAATAACTACAATTGTGCTATAATGGAAGTTAGGTAGTGTTATGGGACCAAATTGGATGGAGTCAGTGTGCCTAGGGGAGATTTAACAGGACATTTAAACTGAATGTGAAAGCTATACTAAAAATTGCAAATAAAGAGGGGCACTGTAGATCGTAAGGATAATGTTGAGTCCACAGAGGTTGTAAAAATGTATCTGGGGAGTGGAAAAAAGGTTCAAAGAACTATGAAGCAAGGTTCACAAAATAATGAGTGATCAGTTACAAAGTTGTAAAAGTAGGTTGTGGTTAGTTGTTAAAGGGCCTTAAAATTTTATCACTGCAGAGACTATAATCTGGGCAACAATGTTATAATCAAAGTTTTAGGACAGAACAAAACTGCTTATTAAGGAATCCCAGGATCATGATGGACGAAATGGAAGATAGGTATGAAGACATGAAGGTGGGACCAAGGGAGAAAAGAAGACATTTAAACAAAACTGAGTAAAAAGTTGCTTTGGGGCAGGTGGTTGCTGAGCAGCCTAGTATCACCAGGGAAACCAGATACTGCTACAGAGAAATCAGGTTTGGAGAGATAGAGTGAATAAATTCTTTTGTGTAAGGTAAAGGTAGTCTGAAACATAGGTCCCGAGTTTAGGTAAGAGTTGAACTGTGTTGTTAATTTTTATGGATAGCAGCTGAAAGTAAAAAATAGTAGGGAGATAGTAGAAGAGGTAAGTGATAAAACACTGGAGCACAACAGTATTTGGTGGCTAGATGGCACAGGATGAGTTCTTTAGATGAATGTCACAAAGTTCAACCAGCACACACATGGTTCCTTTTAAAAAAAAGGTTGTACCTATTCCTACAAAATATGTAAGATAAGAATAAAGGAAGGTAAGAGACCTTGTTTTATTGCTACTGCTGGCTCTAGGATGTGATATTAGGACATAACTTCTATCAGGATATCCTAAGTAGTTTCCTGTGAAGGATGCTGGAAGTCCCTCCTATCATACCTTCATGGATTAAAGGTCAGATAGCCTTTAAAATCTTGTTAGCATAATTTTGTTAGGAGTACAATCAACTTCCATATCCCCACAGCAATAATTTGAACTCCTAGAGCTATCTTTCCCCAAACCTATTTTCCTCCTTTAGAAAATATCAATGTTGCGTATGCCTTAATGTATTTATATTGTGGTCTTCTCTCAAGTTCTAACTCATTCACTGGTATGCAACCTTCCCTAATCAAAGAACTACATCCCTGCTTATGTAGCACTTAACATATACCACTCCTTGAACATTTAAATTGATTAAATGCCTTATACGGTTAAGATTTACCAGTAAGGGATATGCCGAAACCATTTATGCTTCATTATATCTTGAGAAAGATACACTGTGTTGCCTTTAATATTCCTGTGCTGGGGGTTACCAGTGCCCTACAAATAATGTGCCTAGAGAATGACATTTACTCTATTTAACAGGACTTTCTTAGTAGGTACCTTTCCCAGAAACATTAACTTGTTTTTTTTGGAAAAAAAATCAATCTGGCTTCTCAAAAGATGACATTTATATTTAACTGGTTGTTCCAGTTAGCTCATTCTTTTACTTAATTTCTCATTTCCTAAGTGGTTTGAGGCAGCTAAATGAAGCTATGAATTTTTGCAAACTTTTATGTTAAAATTTGGAAGGCAAGTTATTAAAGTGGGATTCAGTTAGAATAACAATTAGTGTACTGGCTGACAAACAAATCTATGTATGTATATACATATGTATTTGTTTTCTTGAAACAAGATCTTACAATGTAGTGCTAGCTGGCCTCACACTCATGATCCTCCTGCTTCCCTTGCTGGAATAATAGACACATGCCACTTTGCCCGGCCATGAGAACATTCTCTCTTAAAGTCTCATTTGGTAAACAAAGAATAAACATATAGGATGAACAAAGGTTATTTTTTCATCTTGGAAAATCCTGCAGTAAGCAAACCACTGTTTAACACATATTTTCCTTAGTCTGTCCCCTAAATGTAATTATAATAAATCATAATTCATTAACAACGAAAAACTCCAAATCCAAACCACCTAAAAAACCATTTACCCATCAGGCATCCAATTGTGCTTAATGTTCTGCAATTTCTTTACATCAAAAGTCCAACTTGGGAAACCCAGAAAAGCTCCTCCACCTCTCACTGGAACAAGGATACAACTTGTCAAACTGATGTAAAATACCCTAAGAACCAAGACTTTCTTACACAGTCAATTAATCTATAGCTTGTTTCTCAATTTCCCTTAGTTGGATGTGGTACCCTGAAGCAATTTCCACATATTGTGAAATATAATTTTTGAAATTGTGAATTACCTGTTAACATTCTACCAAAACTACTCTTGAAGGCCATCAGCGACCTTGTTAAGTGCTGTCAAGTCGGTGTCCAAACTCATAGCAACCCATATAAGAGGTGAAACACTATATTGTTAGTGCTTCTCTGCTATTCATAGGGTTTCCAAGGGCTGATTGTGGGTTGCTGGGTCCTTCTCCAATCCTTCAGCACCTGGTGTTCCCAGGTGGTCTCCCATCCAAGTATTATCAGCAGCCTTACTATCACCAAATGGGTTTCCTAGACTCACACCATGTGATAGTTGATTCTGTTCTTAAACCAGTCTGCTCATTATTTCCATGGCTTCCAACTCTCACCCTTAGAGATGACTTGCATATTTCACCTTAACCACATCCCTATGTTCCAGATGTTGTCATTTTAAACAGCTGTTTTCCCATTTTCCTATCTGTAAGTACCTTTCCTGTCATTTGACCATAATTTGGGTGGAATTAATCTCTACGATTCAGGTCTAAGGTGGAGAAAGGAAAAGCATCAATCATGAAATAGAACAGAAATGACATTCCTCATGTAGTAAGGTAGAGATAAGTATGAAGACTTGTAGGAGAGAATCTTAATAATTGTTAGAATTGTTAATTGTTGTTGTTTAGATGGCACCGAGTCATATCTGACTCATAGCGACCCTCACAGGGTTTTCAATGGCTGATTGTTTTTGGAATGCCTCAGTACTATATTCTGACTTTTCTATTCAGTACTAATAAAACTAATAACAAATACCGAGTTGGCTGGGAAAACAGGCTAGGATCCCTATGCGATCTTTACAGTGGGAGAAAAGAATAACAATTTAAGTGGTTCCATGAATACAACTCTTTTCTTGAGTTACAGGATAATGAAAATCTGCATGCCTGCAGTATGGCACAAACATGTATACCAAACATTAATTACTTTGTGCTTATAAATGACAAAACACTTCAGTTCTGGTTATTTAGAGAGTAAATGTTAACTCTTGGCTTTCTTAAAGGAAGATGATGTTGATGTAAAGCCTGCAAAAAAAAGTGAGGCTCCATTCACTCATAAAGTGAATATGAAAGCTAGATTTGAACAGATGGCTAGGGCAAGAGAAGAAGAAGAACAAAGAAGAATTGAAGAACAAAAGTTACTACGAATGCAGTTTGAACAAAAAGAAATCGATGCAGCATTACAAAAGGTAATAGGCTTATTTATTTTTCAACAATGCTCTTAAAACACCATAGTTTTATGAAGTAGTAGTAGTAGTTGTGTGCCGTTGAGTCGGTATCCGACTCAGTGACCCTCATAGGGTTTTCAATGGCTGACGGTTTCGGGATTGCCGTGGGAGTGGATTGCCAGGCCCTTCTCCCATTTTTGGGGTGTTAGGAATTGAACTCGGGACCTCAGAGACTGCAGCACAGCGCTCTACCAACTGAGCTAAATCCCAGCCCAGTCTTATGAAGAGGAATTAGAAAATGTCTTACTAGCTTTAGTCACTGAAATGTTTTGTACTTGTAGTGTTTACTTTTATCTTCAAAATTGTATTACTGAAACACTGCTCTGAAAATACTGTAATTATGTCAATCTGAATGCACTTATTTTAATATAGAAAAGAGATGATGAGGAAGAAGAACAAGGTAGCATCATGAATGGCTCCACTATTGAAGATGAAGAACAAACCAGATTAGGAGCTCCATGGTTCAAAAAGCCTCTTAAAAATACATCAGTTGTAGACAGTGAACCTGTAAGATTTACTGTTAAAGTAACAGGAGAACCCAAGCCAGAAGTTACATGGTGGTTTGAAGGAGAAATATTGCAGGATGGAGAAGACTATCAATACATTGAAAGAGGAGAAACTTACTGCCTTTACTTGCCAGAAACTTTCCCAGAAGATGGAGGAGAGTATATGTGTAAAGCAGTCAACAACAAAGGCTCTGCAGCTAGTACCTGTATTCTTACCATTGAAAGTAAGAATTAGTCCTTTAATCTTTTATTTCATAACTTTTTTCCCTTAGGAAAAAGAAAATCATTCTTCTTCTTCTCTTTTTTTAGCTGATGACTACTAGGCTCCTTTCTCCTTCCCTTGGAACTTTCTCCCTCTCTCCAACTTTCTTACTACATCCATCCATCTTTTCTGTGGCGGGGCCAAAAAGAAGACCAGAAGTGCCACTATGTTGACTTAAATCCTTTTTCATAAGTCTTCAAATCACAAGCTCATCTAAAGAATACCTTCTTTTCCAAAAGAACATCAGATCTATGTTACGCAGTAGCAATCAAATGATCTAGTAGGGATGGGAAAGTCACTTGACATTAGAACTTTAAACACAAGGCTGTGTATTTCCCATGTTAAAAAGTATACATTATTTTGCATGAAAGAATGTCATTTATGAGCTTTTACATTTAAAATTATTCTGAAATAGCTGAGATGATGAATTTGGAACCTATCAATTTGAGTAGATTTTTCCTTAGGAGTACGTAATTTTGATTGTTGTAGTTTCGAAGTGTTTCTGAAGCAGGTATAGGAAGGGGAAAGAGTATCATTTTCACAGGAAAGGAGAAGCATAGACGAAAAATCAAAACAGGACTTTTAAGAAAGAACTGTCAAGACAAAATATGATTAAAAACCACTGCCTACACAGTGTTCTGTTATGAATACTTAACATGTATTTTTCAAATGTGTGTAATATATAAACAAACTCAAAAAAGCAAATTTATGTTGTGATCCTCCCTGAGAAAATTATATATTTTAATGAGAAAACTTTGTATTAGTAGCTCATCCAGGAGAAAACATTTTCAACACAACTGAATGTTCTAGGATTTAAGAGGATTAGATTTAAGAAAAAATGGCATGGCTTCAACTTAAAAATTCTAGTCTTGAAAATAAGTTTGTAAATAATAAGCTATCATGTTCTATTATCAAGTGGTTTTATATTTTCAGGAAGACAATTTTATTTTACAATGTAAACCCATAATAAAGTTACTTGTGTACTAAAGGAAAAAAGTCTGTCTTTATTTTAAACTTACAAAACCAGATATTGACCCTTTCATTACAATTTAAAAATAATCAATTATTTCCTCACAGTAAACCTTTAATGACAGTCAAGTATAAGATTCTTTTTATTAATTATAATAAAAGACACAAGCACTCCCTTATAATATTCATCAATGTACATTTATTATTTTTTATTAAGGAGACCATATGAATACAAAATTACAGCAATCATGTGTCCTTTTACATACAATGCCATTAAAGCAAACTCTAAACCACAGTTTGTAAAGTATTTAATTACCTCAAGTCCAAGCTGCATCTCCCTAAGACACTGTTCCCATCACAGTAGCCATTTTAAGCCAATCTTCTTTTTACACACGGGTAGTTTCTGTAGAGAACACTTTTCTCAGGACGAAAATGCATTGAGCATGCATAAGAAAAAATATATATATATTCGCAAATACAGTTAAGAGGTTCTTTAGGGATCTTACTGAAGAAAATGAAACCCTGGGATTTATTTTGCTTCTTTAAAGCACCAATTTAAAAATCCCTCAGATGTATATATTGTGGTAAGAAAACTCAACTGACTAATTAAACAAAAAGGTTATTTTCAGAGTCAAAATTATCTTTAAGTAGTATTAAAATGCAATTTAAAATGAAGCAGAATTTTCAGAAAACAAAAATAAGACATCCTCACTGATTAGTAAACTCTACATCATTATTCTAGACAACAGATAACTTTCTAGGTAGAACTGGTTCTGCTGGTAAAGTATTTAAACATATGAAATGCTACTACTTTTTAATATGCTTCTATTTCCTTTTGAAGGTACTCTCCTACTCCTACCCAAACTCATTCTTATGAATTAACTACCAAGATATTAAAGAATATATTTTGCAATTTTAATAAACAGCTAGTATCAAATCACTAATTTTAGTATTAAAGCCATTTTCATTAATTAAAAAACAAAACTATACTTCTCATTTCTGAAAGAAACATCAAACCACAGAATTTTAAGTACCACCACACTAAGATGTCTTTTAAAAAAACATCGTAAATTTTTCCTCAAGTACTAATAAATCAGTTCAATTTCACTCTAAACATTTTTTCTACTACTGCATTCAAATCAACTGGCTCACCTTTTTTGCTTTCCATTTACTTCAAGGTTAAAATTAGCGCCATTAAAAAATGCTTGTATCAGTGAAGGCTTATGGTAATGAATTAAAAAATTCTCATAAACAATGCCCCAGTATCTCTTAGCATTCATCTATATGCTTTTATAAAAATGCAAACTTGACATGCTCTTCAGGTTGAAAGAGCACCTTTATATTAATTTAAATATATCTAGCTATCAAAACACACATACACATAAATGTGGTGCAGTAACTATATAACTTATGAAATTTAACAGTTCATGGAACATTTAAGACTGAGTAGCACTTTAAAATGAAAAGTGATCAAAAGCAGGTACAATACACCCTATACCATATTATGTATGGGAATACATTTCATATTTCTCAATTATGATTTGCCAATTTTACCTTCTACATTGAGCCCTTCTATGGTCCATGCTCATCGGCTCACCAATGGCATACACTCAAAGGATTCCTCTTTATGGGTAACTATCTCAGGACCTGATTTTATGAGCTATGATTTGGTGCTTGCAGCATCTTCAGCACTGTGTGTGAAAATGAAGGCAGTATTTTTGAATATTTTTCTTTGTTGTAGAGATAAGCAGGAGTTTTAAAAGGATCAGCACATTTCAGAAATTGAATAAATGAAACTGGTACGATGCTGCTTTAATACATTCATCTTAACTAATATGTACCAGTTAAAGTCATCTATAAGAACACACAAACATTTTAAACTGGCAAAAAAATAAATGCAGCGTCAGTTATTAAAATATTATAAATCAGAGAAATATTGGTTGCTACACAGATTATGAAAGGTTATTTGCTATACAGTTAACATTTCACTGATGCACATGCCTTTTATCAAAACATACTGCCAGGATTCCTTATTTTTCCTTTTTCAGCAATATAAAAGTTATGAAAACAGAGTTGTCTAAGAAAAAATTCATAACACTGACCCAAAATGTCCTTACTGAATTACGATATATATTCGAGGAAAAAAAGGAAATCAGAAAAGAAAAAAAATAATAATAAAATAAAGAAAAAAAGAAAAAACCCATCGGTTTGGAGGGCAAAGAAAATGTCCTGTCAATCATATAAACCGAATGTGAAGGCTGTTGACGTCTCTGACCAAATGATTTCCTAACTCTTGAAAACTATGTAACTGTCATTTCTTAACTGTAAAACATTTTTTTGGGAAAAAATACAAAAAGATTTGGATGTTGTTCAGTTACAGCAGCAATCTACTCATTACGTTCTTGTTCTAATAAAAAAATAAAAAAATAAAAAAATAAAAACATCACCCAGAAATGTAAACAGTTGCTCGAACAACTTAACAGACTTCACTAAAATGGTAGCATAAATAACAAAATACATTTTGGGGAAGCAGTAGCAGATTGCTTTTGAGTATACAACCACAAAAACCTCACAGGGACAACATTAATGTACTGAAATATTTATTTATATATGTCCTTAGGTTGTGCTTACCTGTTGCTTTTTGCAGCAGAACCTAAGGTGGAAGATCTGGGAAGGCACTGTGAAGTATAAATAATTGCACTGTTTGCAATTAATAAAGATTTTAAACCTTAAATGAATCAAAATCAACAGCCTCCAATTTGTGAGTTATGATAATGAATCCAACTGAACTATTTCTTCAGTTTAATTAATAAATGCACCACTTTCCTAAAAGGTCATCTATATAACAGTATCATGCAATACTGAAATTGTTTATGTCAATACCCTACTCTTAAAGATAACCCATAACTAACTCCTTAACTATTAAACTTCAAACTAGAACTACATATCTGGATGAAAATAAGGGTAAGGGAAATCACTCTAGGTTATATAAAACAATCAAAAACATTTCAAATATCTCTAATGATCTGTACTCCTATTTTCCACCCTACAGGTAATCTCAACATTTATGTCCTTGTACATCTTTCCTCAAAGTATATTCGAAACAACAAATGGTGCTCCCCATCCATGACAGAATTAATATATTTATGAAATGGTGATAAAAATGCTACATTGCTCATAATTTGCAAACTGAAAACCACTTCTTATACATTTCAAGTTTTTCATATTAATGAGATATGCATATTTTACACTGAAAAACAGTATTTTAGGAGCACCAGTAATACTATTCAACTTTCTTAATGATCAGTTTTCTTTAGCAATAGCTAAAGCATATCAAAAAATACTTACCGATTAAGCTCACTTAAAAAAAAATACAGAACTATGTATTATTCTATGTTAAGAAGCAGTTATGGTTTCCCAAGATATCAGCACTGTATTCCAACATAATATTCACACAAAATATGGCATTTGCATTATGTGGAACATTGACAAAAAGATACTGTTGCAGTTCATCAATTTGTCATTCTGATGTACTTACAGTGCAATGCTCCTTGAAGGAACACAATCAAGGATGATACACAGCACAGTCCTCCTCACCCCTACAGAGCTAGTTCTATACTGGCTGGATCAAACCTGCACTTCAACAGACAATGGCAAGACAGACTGTATTTGCATGTAGTCTAATATATTAATATGCAAAGAGCCAACAAATATGCAAAGAGTAAAACAATGGATTTCAACAAAATATCAGAACTTCATCATGAGTGTTAGAGCACTAAAATGACTTTAAGTATACAAAAAATTAATTTGATTCAATGATTGGACTTGTGCATTTACAAAACAAAGCTTATCTATACTGCAAAAAGAAAAAAAGAAAAAGAAAAAAAGAAAAAAGCTCAAACGTTTCCATACCCCAATGTTTCAATGGCAGATGCAATGTAGCTATACTTTTTGCAAACTATTCACTTTTCTACCCTAAATTTAGAAAGAAACACACTAATATTATATACATTGAAAGAGTTGCTTTACATGAAAAAACTGGTCTTGTTAGACTATTCAAATTCACTATTTGAAAACTGTTTAAAATTAGTTATGCTGAAACAGTCTTGGAAATCAAGTAATTATCAAATTAAGAACAGAAAGGTTAACTGTTATAGCAGCAGTACAGGTCTGAAACAGTGGTCATGTATAAAAGGAAATTTCACTGTTAATGCAATGGAAGTATGCTAAAAATCATTGTACACACATGCAGTTTTTAATCAAACAGAAGGAAAAAAATGAAGATATCAGGATTACTTGTGCTGAAATAGCCAAATATAATAAATGGAAAAGATCCTCCAATATAGCACTATACTGCAAGGAGGGAAAAACATGGCAGTGTTTAAAACTCAATATTCATGGGGAAAGCTTATATTTGTGTATATGTATCTTAATTTATCATTGCTAAGAAATTATGAATCTTTTACCCACATATCCAACTTACCGACACAGGAGGTTTCATATCATTTATTGTAAAGCACAAAACAGGCATTTTAAAAGTGAAAGTATACATTGAAAAAGTACATTTATATCACAAAGCATTGACCACATAATAGTTGCAAATACATTTGCTGGAATGTGTACATCTACACTAAGTACTAAAAACAAACCAAGTTTCATTTCTACACAGAAATATTAACCTCCTATCAGTAGTGATAGATATTTTGTACATTTTTTGGGGAAAAAAAAAAAAGGAAATAAAAGAAAAAAACACTACTTTAAACCAAAACCAAAATTAAGATCTTCATCAAGTCGTCTGCATCCATATATTTAACAAAGGTTTTTTTCCCCCACACAATGAAGCAAATACTGTATTGTCCACTTCTTATTATTGGCCCTGTGCAGAAGAGATACATAAGAAATACACAAAAAGTTAAAGAAAATCCTTTAAATGGAGCTAATTCAGGAGTGAATCCTTTAAGAAAGAAAAACTGGTTAATATAAATGGTGGTAGCTTCTTTCATGATTTGCAAATCCCTGGGGGGAAGAAAATTTATTTTAAAATCAAAGGCATTGTAGAAATATTCAGCACACAGATGCCAGAAAGAATTATTAAAAAATAAAAAACAAAAACAAAAAACAAAAAAACCCAAACAATACGCAATACTTCATTTAGTTGTACTTTGTCAGATAATAACTAAAAAGATAAACATATTCCCAAACGGACAAACAAACATGCAGAAAACATGATTGGAATGAAAAAATCAACAAATTAGCAAACTTATTATACCTGAGGTGCTGGAGGATGCTGTGGCATTCCCTGGGGACTTGTCTGGGCATAGTAGGCTGCTTGCTGTCTATAGTACTCAGCCCAGGCTGCACTATAATCTGGCTGACCACCTGGAGGAGCCCCTGTAGGAGCAGGAACTGCTTGACCTTTGAGAAAGCAGAAGAACTTTGTTGCTATAATCACAATCAAAAGCCCCAAGGAATCTCATTTCTAATAAAAACAATACCTTGCTTCTTGTAATACTCCTCCCAAGCCTTTGAAAAATCTTGTGTCTGCCCTTGTTGACCTAAAAAAAACCCCCCTAAATTTTAATACAAAATTATATCCACTGTAAGTACAGGCTATAATGATAAGCAGAGTGTCAGAATTGTTCCTGTTTATTTTTTTTAAGTAATTTTTTTTTGAGACAGGTTCTCACAATGTAGCCTAGGTTGGCCTCAAACTTGCAATCCTCCTGCCTCAAACTCCCAAGCACCAGGATTACAGGTGTGCACCACCACCATGGCCGGCATTACTATTTATCTTAAATATTCAGTAGTATTAGAACACTCACTACCTTGCAACTCAAAAAAGAAAGAATGATCTTTTTGTCTTATGTTAATTATAAATTTTTGTTCTACAGCCTATTAATAAAAACAAAGCCTGGCCCAAACCCATGTAGCTTTAAAGGAAGGTGAAGATACAGGTATAATCCTTGACTTAATTCCAGAGTAAATAAACTGTTATTATTTAAATGAGCTTCAAAAGTCCTTTAAGTAAGTAGTCTATAAACCTTCAGATGGTACCCTGGGAGTGAAGGTGGAGAGAGGTTGAGGGGAGAAAACCGACTATTTTTTTTTGTTCTCTTGTCCATTTGGATTGATCTTAAACTGTAAGTCTTCAATAGAGAAATACAAAAGAACATTTATGAAAAACAAAAAAATTTAAAGGCCACAATACTAAAAATATTTGATGTATTCATATCACAATTTCAATAAAAAATAACCTGGCAAATGACATATTGAACAAGATAAAAAAAATGCATAAAATTCAGCTTCCATGAGTAGGTCTTTTTGTAGGCAGGGTGATTTTTCTGAATTATGAGATTAAAGAGATGTAACCAAATGAAATGAACACTGAATGGGCTCTGAATTAAAACCACCACAAAGGACAGTTTCCTTACAAGTAGGGGCATTTACATACTGTCTACAACTTACTTTGTAATGGTTCATGTACCAAAACCATACCTACACATAGAGCGCATATGACAAAGTTTTAAAAAAAATAGGGAAACTGGGTGTTTGCTGTACTAATCTTCCAATTTTTTGAAGGTATAAAAATATTCAAGAGCAGGAAATAACATGTTTTCCTATTCAGCTCTTTTACATGAGCACTGAGCTCTATGACATAATTATGGACAAAAAACAATGGTGCACAGATATATAAGAAGCTACTTCCATCCCTGGCCCCTGGTACTGGGGGCTGTGCCCAGGGCCTTATGCATGCTTTGAAAGCACTCTACCACTAAGCTGTACCCACAGCCCATTTTTAACATTTTATTTTGAGACAGGGTCTCACTAAGTTACACAGGCTATCTTTGGCCTCTAACTTGCCATCCTCCTGCTTCTGCCTCTCAAGCCGCTGGAATTACAGGTGACCACCACTGTGCCCGTCTAAGAAGCTATTTTTATGTTTATTGAACATTTCCAACAAGGCCCCTTTATAGTTTCAGAAAGCAGCCTATCACATTGAAAAAAGTCATGGAATAAAAGCAAGTGAATGGAGAAAAATGTAAGATTTATGTCTAACTAAAAATGCATGAAAAACTGGTTTGGGCAATAGTATAGAAAAATTTCAAATACAACAAAAATCCTATTTTTCTTTCTCTCCCACAAAACTCTTCTCAGAGAGTTTAAAATTATAATCTTATAGAGACAGAATTCAGGTAAATCTGAAGAAAATTTCAATATTTAGAAAACTCTCAAATACCCAGGTGTGAATGGCAATAAAACAACAAACAACAATAAAGTCTTTCAAACTGCACACCTGAAAGCAAACATGGTTAGGAAGCAATTTCTACTTCAGGTTTCCAAAAGGAACTAAATCAGATTGTAAGATACACTCATTTTGGAGGCAAATATCAATGTAACATGGTACAAACAGGAAGATAGATAAAGAACTCCTCAAACTCTAACTCTTAAACTCAAATACTCTAGTGGCAAGCTAAAGGTAAACATGTTAAGATTCTTCACAAAACCAAACCCTTGGCAGACAAATTATCAATATTTGATATTCCTATCTTTAAAAAAATATATCTAAGAAAAACTCTTATTCTTCCAATTTATGGTAACCTACTTGAGACTTGGTCCTCTCTTTGCCTCCCCTATTTTCCCTGCCCCTTTAAAACATGTACTTCCCTGTCTTGCTCCTTTACTGTTTTAATACTAGTTTAGTCTATATCTTACTACATTATGTAATATTCACATATAGCTTAACAATACATACAGTTGTGCTTGAGTTTCACCAAAAGATTAAACACTTGCCCTTGAATTTAATTCTAACATTCTTTTATAGCCTAAGAGCCATCCTTGCTTATGGATTACCACACTCAATTATCTCTAAACACTTGCCTGTTTTCTACAACTACTTGCTCTCATCCTGTAGGTTTAAAGTATAAGATGCAAAGTTCAGAGTGCATCATCACCAATATTTAGCATAACAAGGGCTTTTCTTAAGTCAAACTTTTCCTAAAATGTCTTCACTTACCCTGCTCAAAACAGGAATTAACTCTTCCTACTTGGATACTTTGTTCTCTTAGGGGTGTTTATCAATTACAAAAGTTTCTTTTATTATACTTTCAAAAAACCCCTCCCCCCAGATTGCTGTCATTGCTTAGGCTTAAGACTCCCTTCTTTAACCATCTAGAATCTCATCTTTAAGAATTTCTTTAATTCTCACTGTTATCCTAGGAAATTTAGAATTTCACACAAAAAGAATTAAAAAAATTTAACTACAAACTATTTCAAAAGATTTACTACTAAATTTACACTCTGCTAATCTAGTTCTCTGGTCTTAATAGAAAAAGCTGAAATTGGGGTTCAAAAGCTGTGGACAGCCTGCCTAGTTTGGTGAAGAGGGCACTTGGGGCAGAGGGTGGCATGACACTTGAAGAATTAAGAAATCAAGAGCCTTAGGAAATCCAAGTCACTGGAAGAGTCAATAAAGAAGTGGCTTTGGAGATATTTAAGATACATGAAGACTGAACATTGTTAGTTTTAAGATTAGAGTCTCTTGTTTGTGGTTATACTGAAACATCCTGAAGGCAGATAATATACTTGTAAGAAATTACAGGTATATTTACAAAAAGAACTTTTATAGGGAAAGAATACATTGATTACGTAACTATCACACAATGAATAATGCTCATTAAACACCTGACTAAATTAGTCAGCATCATTTCTTTTAATATTTACATGAGAAAAAACTGCCCAACTAATGCACTTTGCTCATGAAATTAACAGGTGTTCATTGCATAAGCACAGAAAACAACAACAAAAAACCACAAGTGAAGAGGAAGAGGATATTCAGTCAAACATAGTATTATTTAAGTTATTCCTATGCTATTTTTTCACATAAAGGATCCAAGACAGTCTAGCACAGGACTTTAGAGAATAGTGTGCAGGGAAATCACAGTAAATGAAAAATTAAAGGCAAGCCAAAATATCTATTCTTAGCAACAAACATTAGAACTCAACATATTCATTTCAAGCATGCGTAATGTAAAACAGCTCATCAGAAAATTTATTAATGGTCATGTTGCAAAGAAACAGGATAAATTATAGCTCAGGTGCCAAACTCATTCCCCAGTAATTCAGTCAGTCAGCAGACCTTTGTTTCTATTCACTTAATAGTAAAATATACTAACAAGTCAAGCATATTACACACTGTGAAAGTATAAGCTGGGACTAATGTACTTCAACCTCAATATGCACAATTCTTTAAAATGGTGATGCTATTTCATTAAGTGGCTGTATACCTTGACCACTATGCTGCCATGGCATGATTATTAGTAGCATTCCCATTCATTCTCAGAAGGATCCTAGCTCAAACAATAAATTATGTAGTCACCCTAATTAGAGTACACTAAAGGAGCTGGGTTTGACCCCCAGCACTACAAAAACAGGGGAAGGATGTGGCACCCCATTCCCAAAGCAATCCCCAAACAATCAGCCAATGAAAACCCTATAAGGGTTGCTACAAGTAAGATCTAACTCCATGGCACCTAACAACAATTTTGAAGTTAAGGTTAGAAAGTTTTTCTTTTTGAAAAAATTTTGCCACTGTAGATCTGACATTAGCTGGATCACAAAAACATAAATTAATCAATCAGTTGTATTCTCAGGAATAAGATGCAGCACAACTCTTTGAGAAGGCTTTTCTAACAAGAAAAACTATTTTCTCTTTCTTTAAACAGAAATAAGCTTTGTAGAAATCTTTATCACCAGGGACAAGTATATTTGACACAAAAAAAGGTTACTGTCCTTCTGAAAATTTTATTTCTGTGAAAAATGAGTCATATTCTTTGGCAAAGAAAACATACTGCACTTTACACTGAAAATCTACTGAAAAGTATACTGTTTTATGACAAAATTTCACCCTTTTCTGTGTCAATGAAGAATGAGCAAGTTTATCTGTTTGGCATTCATTTGTGATAGCTGCCTCTTACGTGTGTTGCTTTTAAATAAGAGCAAAAGCACCTGAAAAATAACTTATCTGTTCAGAAGTGTAATATCAGGTTCCAAATGGTTCCTAAAAAAAATTATTTCTACCACTTAGTAGTTGTATGACCTATTTCTTATTATGTACAAGTGAAGCATTAGTGAAAATAGTTCTTTTCCTTCACACAGCAGTTTGAGTAGTATGTTTGCAAATTACTTGATTAACAACTATATCCTTCATTAAGGCAGTGTTCCTGTTAATGGACATAATTACATTCCTGGCATCTATCATTATGGCTGGCATGTAATATGTGTTCTACAGTTGCTGAATGAGAAGGCCTTTTCTAGGTGATTATTTTTCATTTTCCATTTAAGCAAACATTATATAAACAACTTACTTTCTCTGTTACTGTAGGTTATCTACTTATTTTGCAGCAAAAACGACACCACATTCGAACAATTTTTGCTCAGTGTTTTAAATTTTAACCTTCTGCCATTTAAGCTAGTTATATATAACTGTCTTTGACAAGTGTTGTAATAGTGCCATAGATGCCAGTGAGAAAGTTTTTAGTTTTAATTAACAACTGGTTGACAAATGCATTTCTTTGTTATATAATCATAAATTTGAGATTTACAATGGTCTTGATGTCTCAAAGTCCAGTGACTCTAGAATGCAATCTTACTCAATTATTCTCAATATTACAAAAGTTAGTAAGTGAAAGTCATAGAAGGTAATGAAAACACGGTACAAGTATGCTTTTACTATGAAAACCTCTAACATTCTAATGGATGTTTACTAAGTACTTCAATTTAAATGTATACATATTAAAAAAATATTACATACCCATTTTCTTGTAGTACTCTTCCCAAGCCTTGGTATAATCAACTTGTCCAGCTGGAGCTGGATTCTGCTGATCTCCTTGTTTAAGGAAAACAAACAAAACAAAACAACCACAATTTAAATTTTTAAAAGGTAGTTTAGGAGCCTTTCCTTCTGTTCCTTGAATGTAGGAGCTAGCAGTAGCCTACCATGGAGCTGTATGGTAGTAATGCTCCTGCTGGTGCCAAAGACACAAGATTGTGGGTGCACAGGTGGTGGAGAGAGAAGACTGGTTATACTGAACATGTAAGTAAACCAATTTAAAATAAGGATAGGCACTAAGGATACCAGGTTTCTCACTATTTCTAAGTACAAAAACCAAAGAAGGTAAAAAGAACTTTGAAGTTTTAGAATGGAATTGCATGGACATAAATATATGTATACAGACATGGATAGTTATGTATTTCTTAGATATGTGTGAGTGGGTATGCACATATGTAAATACATTTCCTAGTTCTGTCCACTCAAAGAAGCTACAAGCAGCGACACATGTCAGTAGCAATGAGCAACCTTAGTTGTCTCTAAAGGCCATTCTCTTTAAAGAGGAAATCAAGGATCCCTGAAGAAATGGCTGATTCAAGGGCTGGGGCCCAGAAAGTGCATATTAGCATTTTATTGTGGTAGATAATTTGCTGTTAGGTGCTGTCAAGTCAAGTCTGACTCACAGCAACCCTCAGAGGGTTTTCAATGGCTGTTTTGGGATTCCTTTGGGGTGGACTGCCAAGTCTGTCTCCCATTTTTATAGTGCTGGGGATTGAATTCAGGTCCTCAAAGAGTGCAGAGCAGCACTCTACCAACTGAGGTAAACCCCAGTTCTGTCCTAGACAATAAAGAAGTGCTTAAAGAATGACAGGCATTTCAAAAGGATACAAGAGCCAACCTGAAGACACCTGACTGGACAAATCTAGGACAATCTAATAGTTAAACTAATAAAACAAGAATCCATAGTGATAGAATTGAAATGGATGAAAGGGAAGGCTGCTTCTTATAGTAAAAATACCAATAAATGTACAACAATGAAAAGAGAAAAATTACTATTGTAACAGTACAGGAGAAGGATATGACAATCCATTCCCAAAGCAATCCTGAAACAATCAACCATTGAAAACCATACGAGGGTCGCTATGAGTCAGACCCGACCTGACAGCACCTAACAGCAGCAGCAACAACATAGTAGTAGTAATTTAATAAGGAAGGATTTACTATGGAGGATAAGGCTGATAGGAAGAAGTTTGATCAACAGGATGGTAGTATAATGCCAGAAAATACTAATTTCAGAGAAAAATGGCAATTTCATGGCACAAAAACCTGGCAGACACCAATATGATCAAGTGATCAAGATTATTATTCCCCAGGGATGGAATAAATATTTTGTGACTCTTGAAATAATACACTAAGGAGAGTACAGCATCATTTCTGCATTTTTCTTGACAAGTACACATTACCTCATGGTCCTAAGGCTGAATAAGTCAGGTACAGGGTACATACCTGTAATCTCAGCTGCTTAGGAGGCTGAGGCAGGTGGACCACTCGAGTCCAAGTGCTCAAGACCAGCCTAGGCAATATAATGAGACCTTGCCTCAGAAAAGAAAAGGAAGAGACCCAGGCTGATAATCTAACAAAAGAAAAGATCTGTACCCTTCGAGAGAAACAAACAAACAAACAAACAAAATAAAAAACCCAGAACTGAGGACTATTCTAGACTGGTGAGACTTAATAGACCTGGAAACTAAATACACTGTATGTTATCAGATGGGATCTGAATCAGGAGAGAAAATTAAGACATTTGGTGAAATGTCCTAAATAAGAGCTGTCTGTACTGGTACATTAATGATATATCAATGTTGATCAACTGATTTGGAAGGCTATAAAATGGTTATGTATTTTTTAAGAAGTACATGAGAATAAGGGTAGAATGGCATTGTATCTACAGTTTAGTTTTAAATTTTCTTTTCAGAACTAATGATAATGGGTATGGGCACACATAATGTTCAGAGGGTAATGGAGTAAATGGGGAACAAAACATTTAACAGCTGGGCTACCTGAGTATTCTTGGTATTGTTCTTACAACTTTTATGAAAGTTTGAAGTCATTTTTATATTTAAGGAAGGCAAGTTTGCTTACTAAAGTTGTAATTTAATAATGTTAGAAGTTTTACGACTGGGGATGTAGCTCAGTGGTGTATGGCTTGGCTAGCAGGTGTGAGGTCCTGGGTTCAATCCATAGCACCGCAATAAACATGAGAAAAAGAAGTTTTAGGTATTACACAGTGATGTACTTCACATGTAATTCCAAACACACATTTTGGCTTTCAAATACAAAATAAATTCTTTAATTACCATAGTTACCTTGTCCGTTTGTTTGGGTTGTAGTTGGTGCACCTGCAGGAGCTGCGGGTGGTGGTTGTGCTTGCTGCTGGTAATAGTGAGCATAATAAGCAGCCCAAGCTGCTGAATTTGGATCTGTTCCTGCTTTAGCTAGAATTAGTAAACACAAGTTCAAGGTTTGTATCCAACGTCCAAAATCAACCCCCTACCCACAGCTCTCTGACAAACATACACACCCCAAAATTAACTAGAAATCAACAATATCAGCAAATGGAAACTTTCAAATGTTCTAGTATTTTCCTTGTTATCATTGGTTTTTAATACAGAAACCTGAGGTTCAATGATTAAGCAATTTCCAATGGGACAAAACTAGTGAGTGGCAGAAGTGAGATATTTTGGCTCCAAATACAATGCTGTGTCTCAAACCATCCTGTGCCCTTGTTTTTCCTAAGTCAGCTGAATTTCAAGCACAACAGTTCTAAGTGGCAGACGGCTAAAGGAAAAGATTATTTTAGAACTATGAAATTTTTCCTGTCACGTCCAATGAAGAGATTTATAATCTTAGGAAAAAAAAGAGAGAAGCCACATTTCATTCTATTGTACGTTAGTCACAAACGTGTTACTGTCCTCATTCAATTTTCTAGAACTTTCAGGATGATCAAATCTTTTAAGTTCTTCTTCTTCTTCTTCTTCTCCTTCTTCTTCTTCTTAATGGTACTTGGGGGTTGTACCTAGGGCCTCACACATGCTTTGCAAGTGCTCTAGCATTGAACTGCACCCTTAGCCCATTTTTTAATATTGAGACAGGGCGCCTCTGGCCTTGTACTTGTGATCCTCCTGCCTCTGTCTGCTAAGTTGCTGTGATTACAAGCGTGAGCCACAGCCCCTGGTAAGTACATATTATTCAACATCTTTAATGATCTGGATCCCATGGCTTATCGTATTTCAGCCCCATGTCTTCCTTCTGTCAATCTCCCTCCAATACTCAGGTTCTGTTGTTGTTTTTCTTAGGTGCCACTGAGTTGGATCTGACTCCCAGTGACTGTAAGTACAGCCTAACAATGTGCTACCAGGACTGTGCCATGCGCACGATCTTTTTGTTTCAGCTCATTGTTGCATCCACTAGGTGTCTTCTCATTTTGAGTTGTACCACATTAACAAAAAAGGTCTCAGGGGCTTTATTCCATTCCTGTCACTAAGGTCAACTCTACATGGAGGAGGCAACTCCTCCCAAATAGTTTCTTGAATGCCTTCCAGGTTGGAGGGCTCATTTTCCAGGACTGTACTTGACAGTGCTTCTCTGCTATTCACAGGATTTTCATTGGCTGTTTTGGGAGTGGCCTGCTGGGTCCTTCTCCTATTTAGGTTTTCGCCACAAAGAATTGCTAACCTTTTCGAAAGTTACCATGTCCATGGTTGCACCTTTGGTCATGTTCAGCTTCCTCTGCACTTGGCTCATCTTCATCTATTCCTCATAAACCAACTCATATATAAATAATTTGTGTCTATAGTCATACCACCCTGGTGTCCAATCTTGTGAGGTCTATGAAGCTAAGCAGGGTTGGGCCTGATTAATACTTGGACAGAAGACCATTTGGGAATACAGGGTCCTATAGGCTTGGGAGAAAGACTCAGCACCCCACACCTGAAACCATCAGTCATCAAAAACCCTATGAATAGCAGAGAAGCACTGACAATAGTGCCAGGCATGGCACATTGTCTGGTAGTGTTCAGTTCTATTGTACATAGGGTTGCTGTGAGTTGGACCCTACTTGATGGCGCCTACCAACATATGAACAGTTTGAGACCTCTTGGTCAGAAACCAGAAGTCCTCTTAGTGATTCTGTCCTTCACAATAAATTAGAAATGTTAAAAAATACTGTAGGCACATCTTCTTTATTTTGTATCCCCAAGAAGAATATATCTCCCTTAGCCAGAGTTTGCATCTATGCAACTTGTTTAGCTTTCATTACAAACAGGTAGCAATTCTCTGTAGCTTAATAAAGGTTAGTAAAGTTTGAGGAAAGAGTATTTATACAGTACTTATAGAAAAGTTAAGTATTTATAGAAATTTACAGAAAGTTAAGTATTATAGAAAAGGCAAGTATTTATAGAAAAAGAAAATCACAAGGTGATTTTCTTAAATCTTAAACTTAAAGTGGTATTAAATAACCATCCAAACCTTTCTCAATTACTCAATGTAATGCTTTTCTACATTGAATATTTATATGCTTCTATAGGGTCATTATGTTTATTGATATACATATTTCACTCGACACAATACCTGGATAAAGAAATCAACACAAACCAACCCCCCCCGCCCACCCCTGTCAGACAGGATTTCACTCTGTGGCACAAGCTGGTCTGAAACTCCTACCCTCAAATAATCCTCCCACCTCAGCCTCCCAAATAGCTGGCACTAAAGATGCATGCTACCATGCCCAGCACATAGAACCAACATGCACAAACTATAGGAGAAAAGCAATCTCACAGTTACATATAGCTAGTATGTACTGAGAAGTTACTATTCATTCAACACAATATCAATTTGTATACATATTATTATTCTGTAGGTAAGAAAACAACCTTAGAGGCTTCAAAACTTTCTTGACATTCTACAACTAACTTGACCACTACACAAATATATAATGGAATAATTTTTTATGTAGAAACAGGTTTTAGAAAATATTGACAAAATATTGACGCAATATAATTCTAAGTCTAACATAAGCAACATCAAACCCAGAGACACAGGAACTCCTTGATAAACCTGAGCTGGGCCAGCTAGCTGTCATCATTCAACAAAATGGGTTACTTATCTGTCAAAAACAACGATGGAAGCCATATTCATTGGTAAGGTCTTACAGTGGTGACTTCATTACTACTCTAAGTAGGAAACAGATTGTAATACAAAGATCACTCCTTATTCCCATTTTTCTGAATTATGTTAACTACCCAAACAATGCTCACACATGTAATCCTGAGATCCAAGTTTTCCAATATAAACCTGCCCCTTTATCTGCTCAATCATACCATTCCAATTAGCTTATAAGAGGGAAAGAAAAGACTTTTCATTCATAAAAGATTGATTTCTAGATAGATACAGAAAATTAGTCATATTTGACACTTCTTTTGTACCCTAAAATCCCTTTTATTATAGTATTGGTTACACTGGAAGTGCATTCTTCTGGTCTAAGGTATAAACACATCTTTGCATATCCAGAAACCAGCACAATCCAAGTTGCTTCTCAAATGATTAGAAGCTATGGTTATTTGGTTACTGTCACATTATAAGACTCCACAGAACAAAATTCCTATGAGATTAAAGTATTTTGTATTATAGGATCACATTTAAATACCAAAATGTTTAACCAAACGCAATAATACAATTTCATTTAAATCAATTACTTTGGTTCTTCAAAATAAGTATACTTATGTGTAGAAAGTAATCCATAATTCAGTATACCTTTTTTGAAACTAGTCCAGTGAAGGTCCTAAAAGGGAGGTAGCAGGTAAAAAAGGAACATATGCAAATATTAACTGGTTTCAAAGTCAGCCCCTTTCACCAAGATGGGGAAAGAAAAAAACTACAGGGCATATAAAGATGCAGGAATAGACTGGAATGTTATACAAAAATCCAGATTTGACTAGAAAAAATATTTAATTAAATGTATTGTAGAGTTCCAGTATACAGTTACTAAGTGTGAACGTAACTTTTACTAATATGTGAAGCTGTCTTATCAGGAGTACTAGGGTAGTTTCTATCTTATTTGAGAACTTGGGAAGTAATGTCTAAATATTTGATACTCTTTTAGACAATTTTATAAAGAAACGTAAACTATTCTTTTGTGGATAAAACCACAACACACTATTATATTTGACAGCAGTGGTACCCAAAACCTACGACACTGTATTACTTCCTGTAACTTTTGATTTTTAGCACTTTGATCAATTTAGAAGAAAGTCATAAAAATTTCATAAAAGCAGAGATCAATCTTATACACTGTGGTAGAAGTGGTAATCTAAAAGCTCTTCTGAAAGAGAAAGAATGAAGACAATAAACACGAATGTTGAATCAATAAGAAGACCCAGGTGTGGTGACATATGCCTATAATCCCAGCACTTGGGAAGTAGAGGCAGGAGGAATGCTACAAGTTGGAGCCCAACCTGGTCTACACAGCGAGTTCTAGGCCAGCCAGGGTATGTAATGAGACCCTGTATCAAAAAAGCAAACCAAACCAAACATCCTCAAAACACCAAACCAAACCAAATCAAACCAAAAGAAACTGGTAGTCAAACAATGCAGTTAACACATTAATGGTAGGTATCTGTTACCTGGATCAGGAGGAGCCTGTTGTTGCCAATGTGGATATGCATTTCCCCACCCCTGTGGAGCATATGGAGCTGGAGGACCACTAAAAACAAAAACAACGTAATATCACTTACCAAAAGATAGGATCTTGTAGTTTTTGTAAAAGCCCAGAACCAAATCCAGTACTTACTGAGGAGCTGGGCCTGGTGGTCCTGGATTATAAGGTGCTGGGTTATATGGTCCCATTGGAGTTCCAGGCCCTGGAGGCCCGGGAGGCCCATGAGGGCCTGGGACACCATGGGGCCCATGGGGTACGGGTGGCCCTAAAGGGTTTACCGGGCCCTAGAAAAAAAGAAGATGTACAAAAATCAGGAGAAAAAAATCTAATGGTTAAGCAACTCAGAGGCCACCTAACTTTTCATTTCTACTCTCTTATAGTTGTATGCAACCAGTTTTAGATTTCCCTTCCTTTTTTATTCCAATTTCCAAAAAACATAAAATCTTTGATATTGAGACTAGTAAAATTCACAAAAATCAATAGCATTAACCATTGAATGCAAAATGGGTACATTTCCTTTAAGTTCTATTCTTTCAGACAACACTATTTCTTTCCTTTTACAATTACTACATTTAGTATTCCTTTATCTTTTCCTTTTTTAATGGTACTAATAAGGGGTTGAACCCAGGACCTTGTGCATACTTTGTGAGTGTTCTACCACTGAACTGCACCTCTAGTCTCTTTTTTATTGTTTATCCTGTGATAGGGTCTTGCTAAATTATTCAGACTGTCTCTGGGCTTGAACTTGTGATCCTCCTGCCTCTCCCTCCTGACTTCACTGCTGTCTGTGTTGTATGCATGCAATGCTTCCTTTACCTTTTTAATGATCAGAGTTTATCAGATATTAGGCCCTTACTTCTAGTTCTTCTCTCTGTAATTACTCTATTTTTACTCTCCTTATGTCAGACAATCATCTTCGCACTACATCTGCCAAAATGTTTAGTTCCTATATTGTGATTTGTCTATACAACACTTCACCTGTAATGTAACAACCAATTGTCAAACTGGGCTGGGGTTTAGCTCAGTTGGTAGAGTGCCACTCTGTGCTCTCTGAGGCCCTGTGTTCAATCCTCACCACTGCAAAAGTGGGAGAAGGATGTGGCAGCCCACTCCCAAAATAATCTCCAAAATAATCAGCCACTGAAAATCCTTTCAGGTTGAAATGAGTCAGACTCAACTCCACAGTATCTAACAACAATTCTCAAAACTGAAGTTTGCTTCATAATCTATTTCTGTCACTGGAAACTCATGTAGACCAACAATTTAAATTACTGTCCTTTTTCCTTTATCTATCTTTCTAAATTTCCTTGAAATGAAAATTCTCTTTACAAATGATTAAAAAAATAAGGATATTTCATATCCTCATCATGCCACATCAGAATTAATGTCAAGTTCGTTTCTCTTTTGATACGCTATGAGCATTAGACTTAACTGTCCTAAAACCCTCCTTCTACTTAATACCAACATGTGACATTCTGGAAAAAATGATTAAAGTATATTTGTCGACTTTCTCGCCACAAGTTAGGGAAGCTATGCATCATGACCTTTTAAGTCCTTGTAATTAACTTGTCTCTTTAAGTCCCCAATCACTGTCATCTCTCACTTTTATTATCTGTGACCCATCCTCTCCAAACAAACAAAACAAAAAAAAGTAGAAAAAATTTTATAGGGGTAGGTGTCAGGCATTCTTTTCAAGTTAAACACAAATATATATATTCATTTAATCCCTACAATGCTACGAAGCAGGCAATGTTATCTTCATTTTACAGAAGGAAACTGAGGCACAGAGGAAAATAAATAGCTTCTCCAAGGCCACAGAGCTAGTAAATGATTCACAGGCTTTCGAACCCAGGTATCACCACCATATAGCTCATGCTTTTTTGTGTAAGTAAAAAACAAAAAACAAAAAAACAACCAAAAACCAAAAACCAAACCAAACCAAACAACAACAACAACAACAACAAATTTAACTGACACATTAAAAACATAAAAATAGGCCTGGCTGGGTGGGTAATGCCTGTGATCCCAGTGTCTCAGGAAGCAGAGGCAGGGGGATGGCAGGTTCAAGGTGAAAGGTACCCTGAGTAACTTAGCAAGACCTTGTCTCAAGCTAAAAAAATTTATTAAAAAAGCTGGGCACAGTGGTACATGCTCCTAGAGACACGGGAGGCAGGGGGATTGCCAATTCCAGACCAGAGTCTGCATAATTTAGCAGGACCCTGTCTTAAAAAAGTAAAATAATGGGCTGAGGGTGCAGGTTGGTGGTATAGTAGTTGCAAAGCACACAAGTTGTGAGGCCCTGGGTTCAACCTCTAGTACTGGAGGGGAAAAAAATTTTTAAAAAAAGGAACGGGTTGCAGCCTAGTGGTAGAGCACTTGCAAACTATGCACAAGGCCCTAGTCACCTGAGTACCTAAATAGATGAGAATTATACCTATTAATGGAATACCACGTTATGTTTGATGTATTCACTGTGCAGTGTTCAAATAGGTTAAAGTCCATGCTCTTAAGCTCTATATCAAATTGTTTTCTAGCATAGTTTATCTTGTTTTTCCATGAATCCAATGGAAACCCTAATCCATGCCTATTAGGCTGTTCATTTTTCTGCTCCAGCATCAATCTCGGCCATCACCAAGTCCACAAACATTTTCTTCATTTTTCTGAATAATTACACTTTCCATAACACAACATTACAATGTTTGTGTACATTACTGCATGATGTTCTTTAAGTGTCCTTTGTAAATTTATTTTTGTCTGAGTAGACAGAACTGGCCTCAAACTTCTTTTGCCTCTCACTCAAAAAGAACATGGTAAACACCAAAGAGAATCTTCCTAAGAACTTCTAATCATTAACAATTTAGGATGCTCCCTCATATTCTGTGTTACTTTTTCATTATAAAAGAACCCAGTAAAATAGTATTTGTCTCATTTACAAAAAAACATGGTCAAGGTTCTTCATACTTTTATGTTCTATCACCAAAAAACTTTTCAAAATTGTGTATCAAAATCACTTGGCACACCTTTGTAAAGTTAGATGTCAGGTCCTGTCCTGGACATTCTGAAATAGGACTGCCTGTGCATGTTATCTAGGAGTGGGAAACATCCTAGGGTCTGCACTTTCAAACACCAAATAGACTGTGAGCCAGACTAAAGGCCAAAATTTATAAATTTTTACTACACAGTGAGAGACACCTGATTTGTCTTTTTGACCCACCAAGAATAGGTATAATTAAGACTATGACAAATACTGAATTCCCATAGTTCTTTCAACCATGTTCTACAACTCTCCACCAACTCTTATGGCATGTCTCAAGGTAATGCTACCATCTCTTATCATGTGTCTCTAAACACACATAACTGCATGTTTAATCAGGTTATTTTATTGCTGGATATCTTTCTTATGTTGTATATATCTGTCATATTATCAAACCTGTAATTTCAAATTAGAAATTGTATATTTTCCTAAGGTGCATTGAGTTAATGCTTTATTTAATTAACAGGGACTGTGTTATAAATTAGCAGTTTAAAGCATACTCACACCAATCTTTTCTTCTATGAGTTGCCGTGCATAGTCTATTTGCTGTGGAGTGCCACGAATTGTAAATAATTTCATATTAGGATCTGCATTAGGTGGAGGATTCCTCTGAAGTTCTATTCTTGCACCAGACTGTTGGCTTATGCTTTTTATGGTTTCACCTCCTAAAATCAAAAGACAGTAATTTCCCTAAAAGTTCAAAGGATATAAGAGGTACTGTTCAAAAGAAAGTGGTCACAATTAAATGGGCCAAAGTTTTGCCCAGCATTCTCTCTGACAATAATCTATTAGAATTTTCCATTTATTCTATACTCCAAATTATACAAAGCATCTCATGCTTCTCCTAAAATACACTGAGGTTTACTTAAATGTATACTCTATAATGTGGATTATAACCTAGGAAAACATGGTTTGAACAAATTGCTTTAACAAGCGATATAAAAAACACACTTTTAGTCATATAAATTTTTTTAAAAAATGAGCCAGGAAAATGCAAAATGAACTAAGAAACTGACAAAAACACCCAAGCTCTTTTTCTGAGTCAAAAGTTTCTCATGCTAGTAATTAATTCTTGATCCTTTCTGTGTAAGCCAATGAGATTCAAATCCCACTTAAGTTACCTAAGTTCCACTATACATAGGGTTGCTATGAGTTAGACTGGACATCACCTAACAACACGTTACTTCAGTTGTTTTAGTTGTTAACCTATCATTGTAAGAATAAACTCCTCCTAAAATACAACCCAAAAAGACCACTGCCACTTGTTCATACAACAAAAACAATCTCCAGAAAAGTTAATGCACTAAACATTAAGAATTTAAAATACATTGCCTTTTCCTATTATTAATCCAGTTTTCCCAGTTGGCACAATGAAATTAAATTCTTGGAGTCCACCAGGTGGTCCCATGTTCCAGTTGCCTTGACCCCTTCCTCTTCCTCGACCACCAGGTCCAGGTCCACCAGGATTACCAGCCTGAGGAGGAAAAAAATAAGAGAAAAATAAAGTCACCATAGAAATAAACTATCCTAATAAAAAAAAAAAAGAAAAAAGAAATAAACTATCCTTTCCATAATAAAATTATTTTTTCAATTCTCATATTCCTGAGCCAGAAGTTTAGAAATGCCTTGAGAAATTTCTTGATGAAAATAATAAGTAATGACTTCCTTTTTTATTTTATTTATTTTTATTTATTTTTTGCGGTACTGGAGGTTGAACCCAGGGCCTTATGCTTGCATGGTGTGCAAGTGCTGGAACAATGAGCTGCACCCTCAGCCCATTTTTTTTTTTTTTTACTTTTTGAGACTGGGTCTTGCTAAGTTATGCAGACTGCCTCTGGTCTCGAACTTTCGATCCTTCTGCCTCTGCCTCCTGAGCTGCTGGGATTACAGGCGAGTGCCACTGCACCCGACTCCTTTTTTTTTTATTTTTTAAACAATGGGGTAGGGCACTTGTATAGTAATTTTTCCAGCTCCGGGATAACTACCTTAAAGCAATTTAAACTTTTTAGCCATTAATAAAGCATTATCAAGCAGACTGATATGAGAGTAAGAATGGGGACATTATCACATTAATAAAAGGAAACTTTAAAAAATGAAAACAAGAATAAAAATGTTAACTATCAAACCTGAACACTTCGAAGAAGGTCTGTAATAATTTCTGCAGCATGCTGACACCGATCTGGTGGCCCTGTTATTTGCGCTATTCTATCAGGTGTTGTTCCATCATCTTCAAAACAAACAAATTAATCAAATATTAAATGTGTCAAAACAAATTGCTACTAATACTTAGAAGAGTAAATATATGTGCTCACCCGGCTTAAACTGAATTCGAACACCAGCATCGTTCTGTATTTTTTTGATCATTTCTCCATTTCTTCCTATTACAATGCCAACAGCAAATCTTGGAATGGGGACCTTATGCAAATAAGACTAAGTATTAAGAAAGCCATTTCCTGAAAATTAATGCATCAAATCATAATAGGAAAGATATTATTATTTTATGCATTAGCATACAACCATTTCTGATTGTTTTTACTTACATCTATCCCTTCATTTCCTCCTATTCTTGAACCATACTCATTTCGAACTTCTCTGAAACCACCTTGATCACGAATTAACTCTAACACCATTTCCTTGGCTTGCTATAGAAGAAAGTTAACCAATTTAGAAAGCTGTCTCAAAACATTTTAATTACTCCTGCCTTTTGCCCAAACCCACCCAACTCTGTTAAAAGGATTAAGTGAAATTTACTTGAACTTTGTATGGATCGCCTGTAATCCTAAGAGGTTTGTCAGCACCAGTGTTCTGAGGCCCATCTTGAATCATAACCATTTTAACTCCAGCCCGTTCCTGTTAAAATCATAAAAATCATATATATTAACAAAAAGGTGGTAAACTATCTTCAAAATAGAGTGAAAGTAATCATTTTACAACATAATACCTGAAGTTGTTTAATAGTCTCTCCTCCCTTTCCAATAACTAATCCTGCCTTGCTGGCTGGAATCATGATTTCTTGAACTGCATTTCCAGGTCCATCACCATGATGAAAGCCAGGGGCTGGTCTTCCTTTTTCAACAATCTGGTCCAGTAACCGTTTTGCTGATCTGTTAAAAGATTAATATCCAAATAAAAAGCTAGGTGTGGTGGTACACACTTGTAATCCCAGTAACTTGGGAGGTAGAGGCAGAAGGATGGCAAATTCAAAGGCAGAGACAGCCTGTATAATGTAGCGGGACTCTGTCTCAAAATACGATGTAAAAAATGGGATAAGGGTACAGCTCAGTGGCAGAGCACTTGCAAAGCGCACATGATACCCTAGTTCAACCCTAGTGCTACAAAACAAACAAACCCAAATGATAAAGTATAACATCCAATTGTATCCAAATAGAGAAAGGTCAACCTGGGATACATAGTAAGACCCTTTCTCAAAAACAACACCCCCTGAAATAAAAAATTCCACAAAATAGATATGGGAGGCCCTACTGATAGAGATGTGAGCTAAGACCTAAAGGAAGTAGGGGAGTGACTATCGAAGTATATGCAGGAAATGTTATAGGAACAAACAGAAGTCCAAATGACTCAAATATGGTGCATGTTTAGTATGCTAAAGAATGGAAAGATGGCCAAATGACACTAGAACAATGCAGAAGGAAGAATGGTAAAAAATCTAGAAAGGTGACAGGTAGATTAAACCACCATAAAAACCGTGATTTTTACTCTAAACTTAGTGTATGTAGAACAAAGTGGTGACATAAACTTAATACATTTAAAAAGGACCACTATGACTTCACTTTGGGAGAAGGACCTGGCAACCCCCTCCCAAAAATCAATCTGCCATTGAAAACCCTATGAACAGCAGAGAAGCACTGACAATAGTGTTTCCCCTGTTGTACAGAGGGTCGCTATGAGTCGGATACCAACTCGACGGCACCTAACAACAACAAGGACTTCACTATCACAATAGCTGATGATCCTAGGACAAAAGTAAGAAGAATGAAGACATGTTGTAATAATATTGGTAGATGGTGCCACAGACTAGATATAATATAGAAGGTAACAAGGTGAGGGTGGTTTCTGATAAAATTATGAAAGAAAAATGACCAAGACTTATATGTGAATAAATGAGGCATGAGAGAATGTGAAAGTATCAAAATGTGGTTGCTATTCAATGAGATGACATGAATAAAATAAAATGCACGTGGGGATAAGGAAGAAGTCAAGAATTGTGTTTTTAATGTCTAGGGCTAGGGATGTGGCTCAGTAACAGTACAACTTTAAGATACATGAGGCCCTAGGTTTGATCTCCAGCACCACAACTGCACAAAAACAATAATAAGCTTGGTGTGTGGTACACCCTATACTCCCAGCACTTGGGAGGCTGAAGCAAGAGGATCATGAGTTCAAGGTCGGCCTGGGCTTAATAGTGAGATCATCTCAAAACTAAAACCAAAACCCAAAAAACTTAAAAAAACAAGCAAAAAATAATACACATTCAAGTGGAGATCCTGAGCAAGCACCTGGATAGGTAAATCTGCAATTTAGGAAAGAGATTCAAGCTGACAATAAAAATTTTAAAATATATAAAACCTATGGTGTATAAATGTTGCCCAGGCTGTCCTCGAACTCGCGATCCTCCTGCCTCATCCTCCGCAATAAGTTGATTACCGGCGTGCACCACCACGACCGGCATGGTATTTTTAGTGGCATCATATGGTTGTGAAAGCTGGACATTGAACAAGAGAGACAGAAAAAGAATTGATGCTTTTGAATTGTGGTGCTGGAGAC
>VMDO01007071.1:67500-94457 GCA_007922755.1 Pedetes capensis | reverse complement strand
ATATTCTTGTCTCAATCACTTCTGTTTCCATAAAAAGTGGATGTCCAGGTACATTAACCCAAAGCTCTACAAATTAAGAGAATTTCCTTTCATTCCTTGATTCCAGGCCACTCTTAAATGGGACTGTTATCAGTGTTGTATTGGTAAATGTTTTACAACCAAATCACCAAGGGGGTAAAGGTGTCCTGATCTATAATATTTGCTGCTTTTGTAGTGGAAATACTCACACCATGATTATTTCAGTCTTAATGTGATGCCTCTGTTTACAGGGTTGTGTAGACCTGTGTCCATTCAGCACTCACAATCCTGCATGAGCACCTTCAACGCACCTCTGGGTATAATGCAACAGCAGCCCATTTTCAATTTGCATCACAACCAGGAAAACCCTGTGTAAACCAAGTTTGAGTTCCATCTTCTTTAGCAGGTTATATGGATCCCCAATATGGCCACAGTGCTCAAGCATGAACTGAGGGAATACCAGTGGTGCAACAGTGGTGCAGTAGACACCTGGGGTTCTACTCTAGCCATTCCAGCATCTTACATGTACCCATCAGTTCTTCTAGGGTGTGATCCTGGCTTCATTACCTCCATTCTACGACAGATTGTTGCTGGTATTGCTTGACTTGTACATCTTACAGAATTCAACTGATCATGGTCACTTGATAATCCATGCTCCATCTCTACCACCACTCAGTAGCAAGCCAGCTACTACTTTTCTAGCAGTATGAAATCCTTTCTTCAGAACCATAGAGATTTACATTGTGACTTATAGGGAGAAATTGGGAGGAAATTGGCAAAAACCCCAAAACTGGGAAAATGGGTTTTGAAGATCTGGTTTGTAAATTAGAAATATAGGGAAAGTGAAAGTAACTTGATTGGACATTTGTACAAAATCTTTCATAAATACCCCAAACCTGATTGGACAATTGGAAAACAAAGGACTCGAAGCTGATTGGCTCAGGCAATTCGAGTGCACTACCTAAGGAGCTACATTGCAGCAGCTTGCTGGCTCTCCATCTGACCACCGATGAAGCAAGAACTCTCTCTCTCTCTGCTACAGACCATTGACAAGGAAAGAACTCTCTCTGGATTTGACCAGCAACACGGAAGCATCTCTTTTTATGACCACTGAGACCAGGACACCTAGATGGTGCTCTCAAGGAAAGACGGACTACAAGCAAGCTGAGGAAAGCCTCTTGGACCCAGCGCTAAGAGGCTAAAGCTGAGGACAGTCTCTGGTCCCAGTGCTGGAACAGAAGAGCTGCAATTGCCCTTGAGGCAGTATATGAGCTGCTAGTACCTGTTATAGCTGTGCACTTGTTTGGGTTTCTCTCAGCCCTTATTAGGGCAGAGAGACAATAAAGAGCTGTGTTTGTCCCCACAAGGCAAAAGCGCTCAAGGCTTTTCCTTTCTCCCCTCTGTGGCATTTCCGAGGGCCACAGGAGCCCACGCCCCTCCCCTGAGAGAACTGAGTGAGTTGTGTTTAGTATCTGTGTGTGCAGCCACATCGCCCATCTGAACATCCAGGCCAGACTGGGAGGTGCATGCCCCACACAGAGTGCCTCCCCGATTGGGCCTACTATCATTGACTCAAACATGCTTTCCTACCACACACCCTTCCAAAATTAACGGTCTGCTGAGCCATATTGCCCAAATGAGAAGACCACAAGCTTTGCACCCTAGACTCACTGAAAAACACTTTTCTGCTCTGGATCCCATTTAAAGCTTGAAGAATTTGAGGATCACCAAGTATAGAGATAGCAATAGAATTACCAAGTGTGGAATATAATGTTTTCAAACCCAATCAGTCCTACCTGGGTTTATAGTTCCTTCTTTGTGACAGGAAATGTGAGGTACAATAATTTGTCTTCATCTTTGCAGTTGGTACAACTACAAAGTTGGTACAACATGCTTCAGATCATTGGACTCCTAAAAATTTTACTGATAAGACCAGCCCCTGAATCATCATAAGGCTTGTATTTGATCTCTTGGAAGAAATTTTTTTAAATTAAGGCTTCCAAAATACTTTCCACTTATTGATCACCAAGTCCAACTGATGTCATCAATAAAGTAGACTAGCAGTGATGCTGCTGTGCCCCTCACCAATGGAAATATCTAGATAGCTCCAGACCATTTGGATTGTATTGCAACAGAGGGCAAGAGGTTAACAAAACCCTGAGGCAACACTCTAATACTGTCCATTCAACACTTGTACTGTTTCTGATTCTTTTTTTCTGATAGGGAAGAAAAAGAACACATTCACCAAATCAGTGGCAAAATGCCATATATTTGAGGCAGTATTAATTAACTCTATCAAAGATACATCTGGCATAGCATTTGTAATTTGGGGTACAGTGTGGTTCAGACTATGGTTATCCACTGTTAGCCTCCAGGACCCATCTGGTCATTGCAAGTGCTAGACTGGTCAATTAAATGGAAGTGTAATGGGGACCATCCTGCTGCATCCTGTAGGCTCAAAAGGTGGAAGTAATTCTTAACACTTCCACTGGCATGTGATACTATGACAAAGGGAGAGAAGGGGGCACTTTCAGAGGCTTCCATTCCTTCTTCACTTTGATAGTGTTTATCACATAGACCAATGAGCTAATGTGGGGACTGTACCAAGTGCTAAGTATGCCATTCAAATTATACATTAGGGGATTGGTGAAATAATCATTGGTAGAATGGACACATTAGACTTATTGAGGGTCATATTTGAGCCAGCACCCTATATATTGACTCTTACCAAGGAATCATGTTGACCTGTAAAATCCCTGGGTATCAGTGTCAACTTAGATCTTGCATAAAACATGCCTTGAAATATTTGGGTGTTCCCTTTTCCTCAGTGTACTAAGTGACCATAGGGTCCTTTGGGGGAAAACTGGGTAATAATCATTGTTATGTATGTTTGTTGTTGTTAGGTCCCACCAAGACTGATTCATAACGACCCTATATCCACCAGAGGAAACACTATTGTTGTGGTTCTCTGCTATTCATAGGGTTTTCAATGGCTAATAGTTTTTTGGGAGTAGGTTGTCAGTCCTTCTCCTTTTGTTATGTATATTTTCCCCTTATTGTAAGGTCCTTCCTCCTCAGGGCCTGTCCTTTCTTATGGTCAATTTGTTACAGCTCAAAACACTGACTCAGGTGTGGAGATGAAGCGGCAATGGAGCTGTCACTTCTATTGGAATGGTTACCATCAGCCTTATGATTTTTCATTCTGATTTCTTTTCTATAAATTTAGCATATATTTGTTAGCTTCCCATCTGTATTGCCTTCTAGGAATACCTTGCTGTATTAACCATCTTCATTACTCTTTGTAGGTAAAGACCCCAGGCCACTCTACTGTGCTTGCTGTCAAATAATCAAAAGCGCCACCACCTGGACTCTATCACTTTAAGATGTTCCAGTTCTACAAAGCTATCTCCTATTATTAACCCTGGCCTAACAAAAGAAATGGGAGAAGGACCTGGCAACCCACTCCCAAAACTCAATCCGCCATTGAAAACCCTACGAATAGCAGAGAAGCACTGACAATAGCGTTTCACTTCTTGTACATAGGGTCATTATGAGTCAGACACCAACTTGACAGCATCTAACAACAATGACAACAACAAAAGAAAGGCATCAGTAAACTTCTTAGTGATGCTGCTGTCCCCCTCACCAATGTCTACCTTCTTGCTTTGGTCAATACAATGCCCTCCATGCCTTCCTGTGGAACATATTTATGATGGTGAGTTTTATGTGTCTACTTGGCAAGGTTGCAATCCTTACTTCTCAATCATACACTAATCTAGTTGGTCATGTGAAGTATTTTGTAGCTGGGATGAATGTTCAGAGTCACGTGACTTTTTAAATAAAGGGGATTGTCCCAGCTGATCTAGGTGAGCCAGCCACTGGATGCAAACTGCCCCTAGGAAAGGAGTGTGACCTGGGACATGGCAAGATCTTTCACCTAAGGGAAATTCCTGGAAAGGGTTGATACTGGGAGATGTCAGCCTATGGCACTTCCATTAGCTGGAGGAATAAATCGGGAACTTACAGTGTCCATAGCAAGTCCTTTCTGTCACAGGCCCAAAGATATAGGCTGTGGTGAGAGTGCCATTTATTTAGATAAGTACTGTGATATAAATGAATATTTCCCTCTGTCCCCAATTGTGTAGCGTCCATGTTTGTTTCTGGTCATCTCAGATATTCTCTGAGCTAATAAGCATTTTTATTAAAAATTCCTTTTTTTTTCCTTAAGCTAGGTAAAAAGTTCTTTTGTCTGAAACCAATAATTCTTACAGTAAGACAAATGAGTTTTAAAAACAGGTTGTTGCTGTTTTTGTTGTTCTGTGTCATTCAGTTGGGTCTGACTCATAGCGACCCTATAGTAGAATAGTCTCTCTTTCAATTTCCATAATCTTTTTTTTTTTTTTTTTTGGTACTGGGGGTTGAACCCAGGGCCTCGAGCCTGCATGCTTTGCAAGTGCTGGACCACTGAGCTGCCACCTCCAGCCCATTTTATTTTTACTTTTTGAGACAGGGTTTCACTAAGTTATAGACCGCCTCTGGTCTTGAACTTGCAATCCTCCTGCCTCCACCTCCCGAGCCGCTAGGATTACAGGCGTGTGCCACCGTGCCCGGCTATTTCCATAATCTTTTCACATTTATTGTAATCTTGTGGCTTGCATATTCAGGAAGGCTTTCTTCTAAAAGGTCCTGGGTTTCTTCATCATCTCTGAGTTACTATAGCTCAACCAATATAGCTAAATGACAATTAGTACCAGTTTTGTGAGGAAAGTTAAGGTTAGCTTGTATAGATATTTTTCAACCATGAAAGAACAAGTAACCTGAGTGCACACCAAACCTATGGTAATCGATTTCTCTCAGTGAGCATCTGTTAAAATGTCATCTAACTAGGAAACCAAAGGTAGAGAGGCATTCTGCCTGGGCCTGCCCATGCTACTTCTGCCTTCTTCCTCTCCAAAGCACGTGTCTTGTCCAAACCATCAGCTCTCTTGATCACCTTCCTGCAACAGCCTTCCTCTGGCCTGGCCCCTTCTGTTCTTGTTTTCATCCACCCATTCATCACACTGCTAGGTCAGTGTGATCAACACTTTTTCTCTTCCATGAGCATAAATTATAGCTTCTTAACACAACCCTTCTTCATCTGAATCCTGTTTACCATCTCTACCTCATCTCTCCTCACCACTCTAATCCTCCACCCCACCCTAGTCCTGCTCAGTTTCTCAAACAGGCCAAGCTGTCTTTCACATCTAGAAGGCCCTGTTCCCTCTCATATGTCCCCCCTAACTGGCCAGCTAAGCCTACAGCTGTAGCCCTGTGGCATCCGATCCTGTCAGATCTTGGATGCTAAGCAGGGTCGGGACTGCTTAGTACTTGGATAGGAGACCACCTGGGAACACCAGGTGCTATAGGCTTGGGAGAAAGACCTGGCAACCCGTTCCTGAGGCAATCCTGAAACAATCAGCCATTGAAAACTCTATGAGGGTCACTATGAGTCAGACATGACTCTATGACACCTAACAACAACAACAACAACAATCTTAATACCAGGAGAAGAACCTGGCAACCCACTCCCAAAACACAATCCGCCATTGAAAACCCTATGAACCACAGAGAAACACTGACAATAGTGTTTTACCTGTTATACGTAAGGTCACTACGAGTTGGATACTTACCCCACGGCACCTAACAACAACAACAACAACAATCTGGCCAGCTAACGTGTACTCATCTTTGCAGTTTCAACTTAGGCATCACTTCTGAGAAACTCTGAAGGCCAGTGAGTCTGCATAAGGTTCTTCCTTAGTTCCCCATGTTTTCTGTTTAGTTTAGTTTTGTTTTTTTGGTCTATAATGTATCATCTTTCAAAAAAACCTTGCTGGTGTGAACCAAATTGTTACTTTCCAGACAACAGTTTCATGTTACGTATGGTGAATACTGAATCATTTTCATATAATTTTTTGAACAATGTCTCTAATCCTATTTTAGGCAAAGAGTCAAAAACTAGGTAAAGATTTTGTGTAACAGTGTTTACAAAGACTGTTTAAAGATGCTGGGCCGGACCAGCAGTGATCCCTAGAAAATACGTAAAATATACTTTTACATAAACATACATAGCCAAGGGACAAAACACAAAAAGAAACCCTCAGTGAATCAGAAACTGAGAGCCACATAATGCAGTGGAAGAGAGGAGCCACAGGCCAGAACAAGTCCAGGAAGAGCCTGCTTTGGAATGACATGCCATCATGATGTTTTGAGGGTTAAGAAGGGTCGAGCTACATCATGCTTGACCCACCTGGCGACTGCAGTGTGCCATCCAGACACGTCATGGTCTTTGGCAGGCAACATGGACAGAAGTCTGTGCCTCCAGAAGGAATTACTGCCAAAACTATTGATGGAAAATGAGGGGAAATTCGGTCAAGTAGAAAGATCTTGACAAGAGGTGGAAGGAAAGGAAGAAATTGGGGTAAATAAAAGATACCAAATAACGTGTAGGAAAAAAGGTAAACAGGACAACAATCACAATCACATTGAATGCAAAGAGATATAAACTCATATCACTTGGATGAGACTCTTAAAGACATTAAACTCATCTGTTAAAAGACAGATATTGTCAGATTTGACAAAAGTCTAAATACAATTATATGCCTGTAGTTAAGGACATGGCAACTTAAAGTAATGCACTAGAAAAAAAATAAACCAAGTAAATATAAATCTCAATAAACTTGTAACTCCATTAATAATAAACAAAACAGACTTTAAAACAAGAGAATTTTTACTAATAAAGATAGATACCATGCAATGAGAAAAATCACTTTTAACTTTTGCATCTGAATGAGACAATGAACAACTTGTTTCTAAAATATAATAATCTAAAACTTATATGTACTTAATAAAATAGTCATAAAAACTATAAAGCAAAAATTTTAAATATTACAAAGAGAAATCAACAGAACCACCACCATAGTGGGGTTGACATAGTCATACTCCCACCTCTTGAAACTGGTGGATCAAGCACACAAAAATCAACAGGATAGGAACAGAGATTACCACAAATAGTAGGAGGGATCTTTTGGAAGCAAACTGTTCTAAAACTACTGTAGTGAGGTTCACACAGGTCTATATAGTTACTAAAAAATCTTGAATTGTACATTTTTAAATGAGAGAATTTTATAGTAAATAAATTACATTTAAAAAAGTGTTAAAAGCAATTCCATACAAGTGGGCATGGTGGTTCATACTTGTAATCCCAGGAACTTGAGAGGTAGAGGCAGGAGGATCACAGGTTTGAAGCCAGAGGCAGACTGTGTAACTTAGTGAGACCTTGTCTCAAGATAAAAAGAAAAAAAATATTTTTAATTGGCTTGAAGTGCATCCCAGTGGTGGAGCACTTACAAAGAATGTGGGAGGCCCTGGGTTCAACCTCCAAGTACCACAAGGAAAACAAAAATTCAATACCGATATAGAAAATCCTGTGAGTCTATACAAAATCCCACATCCTCCTATTAAAAAAATAAAAATTCAACTCAAGCACAAATATTTGGAATATTTGGAAAGTTTTACTTCATAAGGAACCACAAAATAAATCTCACTAATAAGAAAGAGCTGATATCTGGTAGACCATATTTCCTGAACATAACTGAGTTAAAATAAGAAAGAAAAGATTTTTTAAAACTCAAGAGCCTGAAAATTTAAGACTATATCTAAATCATGGGCTCAAGAAGAAATAACAAGGCAAAGTAGAAAATGCTTAGAGCTGAATGAAAAATAAAAACACCTTTATATCTAAACAACTGGGATAAGCTCAAGTAGGTACTAAAAAGGGCACATAAGTCTTGAATGTTGCTATTAAGACTACAAGGAAAGGAGACATAACTACAGATACAATGGAGACTTTTTTAACTTCAAGAGAAAAATATAAAACATTTCAAAAACTGTTATTGTTAGGTGCCATTGAGTCGGTATCTGATTCATAATGACCTCACATACAACAGGTGAAAGACTATTGTCAGTGCTTCTCTGCTGTTCATAGGGTTTTCAATGGTGGATTGATTTTTGGGAGTGGGTTGCCAGGTCCCTTCCAAGCCTCCAGCACCTGGTACTCCCAGGCAGTCTCCCATCCAAGTACTAACCAGGTCTGACCCTGCTTAGCTTCAAGAACTGATGGGATCGGATACCACAGTGATACAGCTGCAGGCCATTTCAAAAATTAGACACAGAGATAATTGCCTCGAAAATGCAATGATTCCCCACAAGAAATAAAAAATCTTAGAAGAGCTATGAAATAAACTGAATCAAGTTTAGTATCCCTACTCAAAATGAACACCAGATTCAGATGATTTTATAGAGCAGTTCTACCAGATAGTTTAAAAAAAAAAAGTACATGATTCCAAAGTTATACCAACTTTTCCCAGAAGGAAGAAAAAGAAGTATCAGTCCCCATACTACTTTATAAAGCTAGGATAAAGCCAATATAAAAACCAGATAAGAACAATGCAAAAAGGGAAAATTATAGGCTAATCTTAGTTATAAACTTAGATTCCAAAATACTAAACATTAGTCCACTGAATTCAGCAGGAAATTAAAGAAATGTTAACAAGTACAATTTACTTAATCCTCGCTAGACTGTTTTAACATTTAAAAATTCTGACACATAACAGATTAAAGAAGAAAAATCATCACGTCAGCAGATTCAGGAAAAGCATTTAATAAAATTCAACATTCATTCATGATAGAAGATTATAAAAAACCAGGAAGAAAAGGAATTTTCCTGAACTTAATCATGAATATCTAACAAAACTGGACAGAAAATCTGGAATTTAAAGTCAAAGTAGCAGAAGTAGTCCTTTCAAAGGAATAAGCTCTTCTTGGGCTGGGGTTTAGCTCAGTTGGTGGAGTGCTGCTCGGTGCTCTCTGAGGCACTGTGTTTGACTCTGAGCCTCGCAAAAACAGAAAAACGAGGCAATCCACTCCCGAAGCAATCCTGCAACAATCAGCCATTGAAAACCCTATGAGGATCCCTATGAGTTGGACCTGACTCAATGGCACCTAAGAACATCACCACTGCTATTCTTACTCAGATTATAAAAGAAGTTCTGGCCTGTGTGTAAGACATTAAAAAAAAAAAAAAAAAAAAAAAAAAAAACTCTGTAGTAACCAGGATAGCCTAGGCTAAGTGGTAGTAACATGCAAAACCCAAATTCTCACAGCGTTAAGACCTAAGTTTACTTTTTGCTCCAAGTCCATTGTAGATCCTGCTGGTGATGATATCATCTTAAGAAGTGTCCACATGTGGCTGTGCATTTCAAAAGGGGGTTTTCCAGGTATCGCACGCACCAAAGGATGGAGATGTGAGGAACTAACAACAACCCTCCAAGCTGCCATTTTGTACTGACACGCTTCTCCCCGCCCAGTCTACTGGCTCCACCCAATCACATGGCTCCAACTGCACAGGGGCCGGAAATGAACGTGAGGGGCAGGGGAATATGAATATTCAGAGTGTGAGAATGCTCCTGCTACAACTGGAAAGGAGAGGTAATAAATTGTCATGGTTTGCAAATGATATGGCTACCAAGATAGAAACTTTAAGAGAACTTATGCACCATTAAACTGACATAGAATAGATTAGAAATAATAGGCTGGCAACGTGAATTGTAACAACATACAAGAATCAGTTTCCTTTCAACACACCAATAATAACTAACTTGATTTTATTTTTTTCAAACATGACTTAAGAAATTTTGGAATACATGTCACCAAAGTGAGTAAAGTCTTTATGAAAAAAAGTTAAACTTTGTTGAAAGACATAAAGTAAGACCTGATTTTATATATCTATATGCTTCATAGATGAGAATGTTGTTGTTAGGCGCCATCAAGTCGGCATCTGACTCATAGGGATCCTACATACAACAGGCGAAACACTATTGTCAGTGCTTCTCTGCTGTTCATAGGGTTTTCAATGGCTGATTGATTTTTGGGAGTGGGTTGCTGGGTCCGTCTCCCAAGCCTACAGCACCTGGTGTTCCCAGGAGGTCTTCCATCCAAGTGTTAACCAGGCCCAACCCTGCTTAGCTTCCAAGATCTGAGGGGATCAGATGCCACAGGGCTACGGTTGCAGACTATAGATGAGAATATCCAATACTAAAACTATAGTAATTTTCCCCAAATTAATCTCTAAATTCAAATTCCATGTAATTAAAAATTATAATAGCCTTTTATTTTCCAGTGCTGAAGATCAAATACAGGGCCTTGTGCTTGCTAGCTAAGTATTCTACCACTGAGCTACATTCCCAGCCTTTTTCTTTGCTTCTTAATGTACGTAAGTACATTTTTAATTTGTTAAGCTGTTTCTAAAATTCACTGAATTAGGGTATAGCTCACTGATATAGTCCTTGGCTAGTATGCATGAGGCCTTCCTTCCTTGGGTTAGATCCCTAAGGAAAAATAAAGGAAAATAAATACTATAAAACTCATACAGAAGGGCAAAGATCTAATAGTGCTAAACACAATTCCAAATGTAGGGCCATGCTCCCTGGCCCTATCTTTGGAATAGTGTCTAGCACTATTGGATCTTTGCCCTTCCGTATGAATATTATACATATTGCAGGAAGAAGAAAAAAAAAAGAATCCACTGGATAACTCAATGATCACTGCTGCTCCAAGGTTCTAAGCATAATGCAGTTTTCATGATAGCACATGGCAGTCAGGTTTGTCCAGAATGTTGTTGTTGTTGTTGTTAGGTGCTGTCAAGATGGTATCCAACTCATAGCAACCCTATGTACAACAGGGGAAACACTATTGTCAGTGCTTCTCTGCTGTTCATAGGGTTTTCAATGGCAGATTTCTTTTTGGGAGTAGGTTGCCGGGTCCTTCTCCCAAGCCTACAGCACCTGGTGTTCCCAGGCAGTCTTCCATTCAAATACTAACCAGGCCGAACCCTGCTTAGCTTCTGAGATCTGAGGAGATTGGATGCCACCAGGCTACGGCTGCAGGCTTGTCCAGGATAGGTACCTGATAAACACTTGGATTATTGGTTGCCACAGCAAATAAAATAAAACCAGCACAACTACCCATCATTTGGGGATTTGAAAATCCCCCCCAAATGCTTCTTTACCATATCATTCCCCTCATATGCCTGCTAAAGGCAAAGGAAGCAAGTCAAAGCAATGGGTGGAATACCTCAGCGAAGCTTACCAGACACACAGCACAGCCAGTCATGGCTCCTAAGGGGTACACGGCTCACGTCCACGCTGATCTTTGCGAGCATGATTATCAGTGCATCTTAACGTGACACTGAGATATGATTAAATGCACCTTGGACTGAAAGTGGGGAGAAGGATGTGGGAGAGGGAATAAGATTTTTTTTTCTTTCACACTCAAAAAAAAAATCAAAGAAAAACATGGTTTCATGCTCCAGGTCCCCAAAGGACCTTTCCCTTCATGTTGCTATGACAGATTTTCCTCCTTAAAGACACTACATAAATCACTCCTGGGAGAATAATTTATAGCCACAGTGGAGGAAAAGAGACAGAAGGGGGTGGGGGACAGGGATTACAATGGAAGTCCTGAATTTTCAGCAGCCTTGTAAAGACGGAAGCAGGAGGCAGCTGGGCTGGAATGCGAACCACATTTGGCCGTGCATATTTCCCATTTTGGGGCCAGGGCTGGGACCCATCTGTTGAACACTCAGTGCAACCCAAGCTGTGGTAACATGTGCCATTAGCAGTCTGGGGAAGATGGGAAGCGGAAGTGGGGAGCCCATAACAAGGTCCCCAGAATTGGCTGCAATCTAACTAGCCTCATTCACAGTATTGTTTGCACGCAGAAGCAAAATTTGCAGCTTACTCTTTCCAAGTTAATTCCAGGTACCACGACTTTCTAATCAGGGCAATTCAACCACAGGGTTGATGACTTGCGCCAGGCTTCTGCGGAGACACAACCCAAAAGACTAGATAAACCATGAGACTTTACAGGAACTGTGACCTGATTATTCGCTAACACCTTGATTTGACCACCAGCACCTTCCAGGTATAGGGAGTGCCTCAGAACTGTGCGTGGGGATGCAGGAAAGGACGTGGGGAAGATATGGAAGTAAGGTGATGTTCTGGAGGCTTCTGCACACAAAGCCTCAGGCACATCTGTGAGAGGCACCCGCTTTGCCCCACAGAATGACAGCTCCTGAGGGCTATTCAGAGATTCTCAAGAAGTGCAGCCGCTTGCAGACAAGCTTTAGAAAACACGCCAAGTGTTTTGGTCTATGGGCTTCTGTGTCAGCTCTTTTGACTCTTGGGGCAGGTCCCTGACCTTTCAGGAGCAGGTTCATGATGTCTGCACCAGAACATCCCTCTCCCTAAGCTTTTCCAGAAGTTACATTGTTGTTAGGTGCGGTAGAGTCTGGTCCATCTCATAGTAACCCTATGTACAACAGGATGACACATTCCTGACACCGTGCCTTGCCCAGGGCTGTGTCAGTGCTTCTCTGCTATCACAGGGTTTTCAATGGTAGGTTGTTTCGTGAGTGGGCTGCCAGGTCTTTCTCTGGATTTTGTGGTGCTGGAAATCAAACCCAGGGCCTCAGGTAGTGTACAGCACCACTCTACCAACTAAGCCAAACTCCAGCCTGTTCCTAATTCTCCATTCTGGAACACACAGAGTGCCTTCCGTTTTCCTGACCACACCCTGGCTTGTCCACCGAGCAAGGGAGCACAAGTGTACCAAGTGCCTACGTAGGCGCATGCGTACATGAACAGTCTCCAGTTCTGGGACATTTCAGCTCAGCAATGGCAGGTCATCTTTCCTTTCAGCCAAAAGATACCAGTCTGCACAGAGAAAAGGCTTTTTGTTTGTACAGAAGCCAAATGAATGTTGGCCAATTATTCTTTAAGACATCAAGCTAGTTCTGTTTGTAGAGCAATATCCTATCCTGGTAATATCAGTGCACTTTAATTTTATAATGATTATTTTGTTGGAGGCTGGGTTTTGGCTTAGTTGGTAGAGCGCTGCTGTGCTTGTTCTGAGGCCCTGGGTTCAATCCCCAGCACCACAAAAATGGGAGAAGGACCTGGCAGCCCACTCACAAAACAATTCCAAAACAATCAGCCATGGAAAATTGGGCATGGCACAGTGTCAGGGAATGTTTCATCTGTTGTACATAGGGTCACAATGAGTCGGACCAGACTCGATGGCACCTAACAACAACAACAACAACAACAACAAAGTTTTATTGGGCATCTGCAATAATTTAAAATCCCTATCTTTTAGCTGTTGCTGTTGTTAGGTGCCGTCGAGTCGGTACCCGACTCATAGCGACCCTCATAGAGTTTTCAATGGCTGACTGTTTCGGGATTGCCTTGGAAGTGGGTTGCCAAGTCCTTCTCCCATTTTTGTGGTGCTGGGAATTGAACTCAGGACCTCAGAGACTACAGCGCAGCGCTCTACCCACTGAGCTAAATCCCAGCCCTATCTTTTAGCAGATATCTTAAATTTCCATTTAGAGGTAGAAAGGCTGAGACATAGAAGAGGCAGCAGTAGCTCTGACTGATATGTCACGTTTCTTACTTTGGAATTACATTTTTTTAAAAAGTCAACATCATTTGAGGTAGAACGTTTCAAAAATAATGGCGACTTTTATAGCCAGTCTCCTGGATGTTACAAGGGGCCACACCTTAAAACTTAGCTTTCAACTTAAAAATATCAGCCGCACATATTCGAGTGATTAATTTTAACTCTCAGGAACATTTTATTATATTTTCCTGAACATTTTTTTTTTACTCAAATTTTCCACTTCTGGTTTTTCCCCAGTGCCAGTTGGTCCCAACCTTTGCCAAATCCATTCAGATTGCTCACAGATAACTCCAAGAGTGCAGCAGCAGCAACAATGGAGGGGAGAGAGACAGATAGACAGACAGACACTGGCTCATGGTGAGAGCTGACCATTCAGGTTTCTCAGGTCTGAGTGTCAAGAGTAAACAATGCCAAGGGGTTAAAGAACAGAGTGACGCCATGCTGAAAGTCTGATTTACCTGGAGTCACACTGGCCTCGTCCCTGGAGAGCCACTGTGCCCCTGACAGACTGTTCATGTCCCCCTTACCTCCCTGTCCCAGCTGCATGGGTCACTGTGCTTCATTTCCTTCTGTGTAACTCAGAGCCCTGCGCTGAGCACTGCTACCAACCCCTCCCGATGTGTCATGCCCATGTGCACCCGTTCACAGTCTCCCATCCCCTAAGTCAGGGCGCATCTTGGCGGGAACGACGGGAAGCAGGCAAGGGGCGGAAGTCATCGCAAGACACAGCTGGTTGCTCCAGAGTGCGCTATGGGGGAAAGAGCACCCCAGTCGCATAAAGTGACCTGGTTCCAATTGAGAAGCCTGGGTGGCATGAATCTGAGTTTCCTCTTCTGTTATAATTAATGCCAACTCTTGCAGTAGAGCGGGCTGGGATTTAGCTCAGTTGGTAGAGTGCCACTATGCAGTCTCTGAGGTCCCAGTTCAATTCCCAGCACCGCAAAAATGGGAAAAGGATGTCACAATCCACTCCCAGGGCAATCCTGAAATAATCAGCCATTGAAAACCCTATGAGGATCGCTATGAGTCGGACAGCTTGCAGTAGGAGTATTAACTGAATCAGGTGCACTAAATACAGTGGCTGGCAGGTATAACAACCCCACCCCACCCCTGCAATAATAGAAACTAGCACTAATTGAGCCATAAATGCTTTTTAGGAGAAAGTGACCTCTCTATGCGAAGGATTAGCTGTGTGACTTAGGCAAAGCCTCTCACCTCTCTGAGCCCTGTGGCCTTATCTGTCAGCCAAATGTAACAACACCTGTGCTGTTTACTCAGGGGCCATTGTAAAAGCCAAATGAAAATAACTGCATCAAGTGCCCTGCAAACTATAAAACCTGTAAACAACAGAGAGCTTGTGTAGGTCACCTCCTTACTGGCCAAGCTTGCCTCGGTGGTTGGAAATCTCCAGATAGCATGCCTCAGAATGAGATGTTTTCAGAGGCACTCGTGTAGAATAATGACTATTGGGTAACTAGCATTCAACTGGGCTGAGATTTAACTCAATGGGTAGAGCGCTGCGCTGCAGTCTCTGAGGCTCCGAGTTTAATTCCCAGCACTGCAAAAATGGGAGAAGGGCCTGGCAATCCACTCCCAAGGCAATCCCGAAACAGTCAGCCATTAAAAACCCTATGAGGGTCTCTATGAGTCAGATACCGACTCGACGGCACCTAACAACAACAACAACAACAACAAGCATTCAATTACAATGCTACAAAGCACCTCCAATTGACAACTTCTAAATAAAAATAAATCAAGGCATAATCTGTCAGCATTTTTCTCACAAAAAGAGGCAGGAAACAAAAGCCAAACTGAACACAAGAAGCTGCACGTGCTATACTAAGGTCCTTTACGGGGGTCAGGCAGTAAATAAATGATCGTTCTCTGTGCTCCTAAGCAGCCGGCACTCCCAGCTTTAAGCAACCATAATATTACCTAGCGGCTGGGGGATAGCTCAGTTGGTAGAGCGCTGCTCTGAGCTCCCTGAGTCCCCAAGTTTGATCCCCAGCACCACAAAAATGGGAGAAGGACCTGGCAGCCCACTCTCAAAACAATCCCGAAATCAGTCATCGAAAACCCTATGAGTGGCAGAGAAGCACTGACACAGTGCCAGGCATCGCACAGTGTTAGGGAGTGTTTCGTTCTGCTGTACGTAGGGTCACTATGAGTTGAACCTAACAGCATGGCACCTAACAGCCACAACAAGGATATTCCCTAAACAACTCCTTTGCAATTCCACAATCACCCTGCATCACCTACACACCAACTGTATACACATTTTAATACACACATACAGTTTAAGCACACACTGTAGAAATCTTTCATTCATGTGTTATTTTTATTTTATTTTCTTGATGATTTAATGATTCAGTAGAATTATAAGAGGAAGAAGTAATGTCATTATGCAGTCTGGGTGTCTGCAAAGGCCAGGGAAGGACTAAGCAAGCTGTGCCATGGGGCCAAATTTCCACACATAGTCAAGTTTTTGAATACAGAAAGGAAAGAACTTTTCAGTTGGGCCCCATTCAACAGGACCTGAGCCCGGAAGGACAGCTTTCGCCTTATGACATAAGAAGTTAAAACACAAGTTGAGCTAATGCTCCTCTTTCCAAGGAATGTCTTACACAAATTGCACCAACTGTCCAAGGCCTCCGGCAAGGAGCGAGTGGTAAGAAAGCCCGGGGCGCTCAGCTGATGGCCTCGCACTGCGCAACCTCACTGGAGTTCATCCCTCCCGCCCTGCCCCCAACACGCACACACACGCGCACCGCATGGCCATCGCGCCCAAGGGAACCACATCAAAGTGGAGCTGCAACTACCCTTTTGCCCTTCCGAGTTCCAGCCGGCAGCTCGGGCCCGCTGCATGGAGGTGCGCGGTGGACAAGGGCTTCCTCATTCCTCTCTGGGCCAGACCTGTTCAGAGCATAAACAAGGGCCTCCATCCCCCCGTGGCTCCTCTGATAAAAGAACATTGTTCAAAGCCACACTGGGCAGGCTTTATACACTGTACCACGAGAATATCTCCTCATCAGCAGAAAGATGGTTTACACGGCTCATTAATTCCTATCTTTAATCCTGTGAGTCTTTACAACGTTGGGAGGGAAGAAATTCCAGTCGGACTGAAAAGATGGAAGGCGTGAGAGAACAAAAGGGGAAAGCATCTTCACGAACCCCTTGACCTTGTACATTTAGCACCCCTCCCCCGGGGAATTAGATCTTCATTCCCTGGAAGTTCCTAATGAGTATGTCTCAAATAAAATCCAAATGACCCTTTCCAGCTTGCTTTCTGTGATAAACACATTCTGATGTTGTAAAACCTTACAAAAGTCATGTCATAAAAGTCAACAACAAATAGCCCACTTTCTCCGCAAGTATTGGCCAGGGTATGTTGGCACAGTATCAGTTAAAGGTTGGGTTAATTGGATTAATCTCCGACACCTCTGCCACGCATAGAGCGTTTATTAATCTAATTCTTACCTCCTCCTTCAAAGAAGCTACTGTTTCTGTCCTGGGCGTCTGGGGGAACCAGGCCACGTGGAGAGAATAACAGCAATAATAACCTGTCCCAGGCTCCCGCTCTGTGCCAGGTGCTGCCCCCCACAGCCTGCGTTTCTTAAGCCCTTTCATCCTTCCAGCCATGGGGAGGCTGGCTCTGTGCTTCCTTCCTGTGCAGGACCCACAGCTGGTGGGTGACACACAGCCCTTCCCCCTTGCGTGGTCCTCTCCTGGCATCTGTGGCCATTGTTCACGTGGACTTCTGCCACCTCTTCTTCAGGTCACAGGATGTCACGCCTCAGCTCCCAAAGCCTGCCACAAGGTTTCTCCACTTGTCTTTTTTTGTAAGTCTACACAAATGCCGCCTTTCTGGGGGTGGTTTTTCAGAGAATTTGGACTTCCTTTCTTTTCCTCAACTGATCTCATCCTTCGCCGTTGTCATTCCATCCAGTGACATCTAGTGCGGCCTAATGAATGGGTTTTCCAACGAGTGGCTAATGGATCCCTGGGGAAGCACTTTATAAATTTGTGTGTGTGAAGCAGGGGATGTGGGGGGTCTCCAAAATGAAGTTGCTATAGAAGCTGCACCACTATATTAAAACACAGGGTTTGGAATCAGCGTAGTCCTAGGTCAGACCCCCAGCGTCCTCACTGGCTCCTCTGGGCCTTTAGAAATCTCTCCCTTAATCTCCTTATGCCTCAGTTCCTCATCAGTAAAATGGGAAGAACAAAAATACAAATTGTTCATCCCTAATCCAAAAATCTGAAACCCCAAGTGCTTCAAAATCAGAAACTTTTTGAGTGCCACCAGAAGGCCACATGTGGCAAGTTCCACCCTGCTCTCCTCTGAGAAGCTGTGGTCAAAACACAAACACAGTAAAAATACTGCATCTAAGAAGGCTCAGCTTCTGTGTGTCAGGTGTATATGAAACAAAAATGAATTTAATCCTCAGACTTAGGTCTCATCCTAAAATAATTTATTATGTAGGTGCAAATATTCCCAAATCTGAAAAAATCTGATCATTACAAATGCATCTGATCCCAAGCATTTCAGATAAAAGATACTCAATAATACTTAGTAAGATGTAAACATTAACCATAACCATGTAACAGAATTAAATGAGTTAGTGCCATTTAAAAACTAGTTATTATGATAGCTTCTTTTTCAGACTTGCACTGTGTAAATGTCAATACCTCCATGCACTGAATAGTATTCGGTCATGTGACCTAGCGTTTCCATTTGTAGGTGGATTCTCCGGAGAACTTCTACCTGGGTTCACAGGAAGACTTTCACAGGCGTGTCAGTGAACATTGTAATGTTGTGAGGTAAATTGTGAGGCCTCAAATTCATGTATTAAAGTCCTAACCACCAGTATCTCAGAGTGAGACTATAGCTGGAGATAAGTCTTTAAAGAGATAAATTAAATGAAGTTATGAAGGTTGGTGTTAATCCAATAACTGGTATCCTTATAAGAAAAGGAAAGTAAGACACAAATGGGCATAGAAGGAAGAGCAGGGGAAGACAGGGAGAAGACAGTCATCTATTGCACAAGGAGAAAGGCCTCAGAAGAAATCAAGCATCTGACACCTTGATCATGGGCATCCAGCCTCCAGAATAGTGAAAAAAATCAATCTCTGTTGTTTAAGCCACCAAGTCAATGGTGCTTTGCACCATAGCAGCCATAGACAACTAATATGTTATCATTTTTATTATTACTCCAGTCTGCATTTGTTGGATTAATCATGATCTTGGTTCATGACACATTGCCACCATTGACCTGTGAATGTTCAGTTTATATTTAGCTTTAGATTTATTTTTAATAATGTAATAAGCATCTGTGAACACATCTCCCAAAACAAAAATAGGATTAGAAAATAACACACATCTAATCATATTCCCTGCCAATGTCACTCCTGGCTCCTAAATTCCATTAATTTGAGATTAAGTAAATTAATCACAGGATATTCATATAGTGAAATACTACACAACAGTGAAAATAAGGGACTTGAAGCTCTAAATCTGAGTGTGTGTGTGTGTGTGTGTGTGTGTGTGTGTGGTTTTGGGGGGCTGAACCCAGGGTATTGCACATACTTTGCAAGTACTTTTCCACTGAGCTCCACTTCCATTCCCTTTTTTATTTTTCATCTTGAAACAGGGTCTTACTAAGCTTCACAGGCTACCTCTGGCCGCAAATTTACAATCTTCCTGCCTCTGCCTCCCATGTTGCTAAGATTACAGGAATGAGCCACCATGCTTGGCTGTCTGTGTGTGTGTGAAAGAGAGAGAGGAAGACAGAGTCTCACTATGTAGCTCGCATTGGCCTTGAACTCTCAATCCTCCTTCCTCAACCTCCCATGTGCTGAGATTACAGGGTTGGGCCACCACACCTGGCTCAAAGCTGTAATTATTAACATGCATTCATCTCAAAGTCATATTACCCCTGGAAGAAGAGAAAAAACGAGGAGGATTGGAGTGGATACAAAAAAAGTTTCAATTGTATTTCCAGGGCTTTGTTTTTTAGGCAGAATGATGGAATGCATGTCGTTACTGTATTATCTATGCTTTACTTTATGCCAATTATTTCATAATAGCAAGCTTTATAAAATGTGTTTGTTTTGTTTTTTGTAGTTATTGTTTGTTTTTTGAAACAACTGTGTAGCCCAAGCTGGACTCAGCTTCCCAAATGCTAGGTTTAAAGGCATGAGCCACCACTCCTGCCTCGAGTTTTATGATGTTTAAAGGAATTTTTCTAGATCTTTAGGCCATCCTCAGTTATTAAAACAAGAGGAAAGGGTGCTCAGCCTGGTAGGAGGACCTCCTCAGCTCCATACCTCCCCTTTGAACAACTGAAAGGATTGCACAGCACTGGTATCTGCGACATTCCTGACCTTGAGCTTCACCCAGACGTTCCTAGCAGGTCCACAGCCAGCCTGTATAGAATTCATATTTCAAATCCTGTCAGTCGGTCAGTATTTTGCCACTTGCCACAGAGGTGACTGTAGGCCCATTGCATGGGCCTCAAAATTCTGTGTGATCACTATGTCAGGCACAGGGAAGAATAAAGAGGGAAACTAACATTGTGTGAAGAGTTTTAACTCATAATAAACCAAGTCAATGCGAAGTAAATTCTCCCTAATTGAAAGCCTTAATGATATACTAAAGATACTAATTCTAATATGCCTGATCAAGATAAGAATCAACAGAGCTTTCAGTCGTCAAAAGTGCAAAACAGATCTGCATTGTGTAGCAGAGAGAGTAAAGCAGGAGTGGAATCCAGCCTGACAGATGCACACTGTTTGTGCCAAAATACCCACCCTGCATAGGTCTCAAGCTGGCTTTGAATTCATGATCCTCCTCCCTCAGCCTTTTCCTAACACAGGAACAATGACCTCCACACTGGACTGGGTTTGTCAAGTTTCGTAAGTTAAAATCCTAACCACCAATATACCTGAGAGTGAGGCCATAGTTTTAGACAGGTCTTTAAAGAGATAAAGAAATTAAATGAAGTTATTAAGTTTGTTGCTAGTCCAATAATTGGTATCTTTATAAGAAAAGGATATTAAGACACAGGTAAACACAGAGAAGAGCAGGGACAGACGCAGGGAGAAGATGGCCATCTAAAAAACAAGGAGACCTCAGAAGAAATCAGGCTTCTGACACCTTGATCATGGACATCCACCTCCAGAACTGTGAAAAAACAAATCTCTACATGAGGTGATAGATGTAAAGCAGCTTGGACAGTGTTGTCCCATGGTGTATTCTTATTACGTGTAAATCTAGCTCTTCCCTTATGATAGATGAATCATCCAAGATCAACTAGAAATGTAAAAAAAAAAAAAAAACATTGTTGTCACTGCTGCTATTCCTGGGATCTCCTTGAAGTCTTCCATGTTGCAGGAAATGCAGGAAATAAATGTGAAGGAGTAAGAAGGGAAAGAGGTTCATTTCCCCACACTCAGTTTTCACTGCAGTGTGGGCTGGTTGCTGCTTCACCTGGCAGCACACCTGGATGTCATCCACATGATGCAACTTTTACAGGAATGCAGAATGTAAGAGTTGTAGGGTTATATAGGCACCTGTCCAGATTTCAAAGGAAAGCCTAGGAGACCAGGCAATACGTAGCAGGGACGGAATCCCTGAGGGCAACCCCTGAAATGGCAATGTGTGAAACTGTGAGAATGAAGCCAAAGATATAATAGATAACAAAGGAAGTTGGAGATATCAGGAACCTGGAACATCTGCCAAAGAAAGTTGCAAGCAGCCAGCAGAGTCAGCCCAGGGGAGAGGTTAAGAGGGCTACAGTTGGCAATGACAGAGGGGCATAGCTGCCTAAGCCATTTGAACCTCACATCACACCACCCTGGATCCTGGACAAGGAGCTGCATGATTTCACGTTTGCCCTGCTGGGTTTCAGTTTTGCTTTGGTCTGATCCTTTCTTGGTATTCTCCTATTCCTCTCTGTCAGAATGGGAATGTTTTCCTTGTCCTATTGTATATGGGAAGTATGTAATTTTCTTTTTGATTTTACAGTCTCTCACAGCTAAGAGTTTGCCTCAAGTCTCAAGAGAGACTTTGGACTTGAAGTTTTGAGCAATGCTGGAACTGGTTAAGACTTTAGGGACTCTTGAAGATGAGTGGAATGCATCTTGCATTATAAGATGTACATGAGTTTTTGGGGGGCAAGAGCAGAATGTTACAGTTCAGATAAAAAGTGTCCCTCAAAAAGGTTCATGTATTGAAGACTCGGTCCCCAGATGCTAGTGCTATTGAGAGGTAAGTGGATCATTAAGGCACTAACTTAATCAATGGGGCATTAGGAGGTGTCCTAGTTTGAAGAAGTAGGTTACTGGTGTCATGTCTTTGAAGGATATATCTTGCCCTTGTCCCTTTCTTGTCTCCTTTCTTCTCCTTCCAAGCCACCAAGAGGTGAGAAACTCTGATGTACCATGCCCTCTGCCTCATCACAGGCCTAGAAACAACAAATCCAGCCAACCATGGGCTAAAACCTCTAAAAGTATGAGCCAAAATAAATCTTTCCTCTCATTAAATTGTTTCTCTCAGGTATTTGTCACAGTGACCAAAAAAGTAAATAACATAAACTCTAAATATTAGATGAGAGTTTTAATGAAGAAACTTCTGCCATTTTTTAGTCACTCATCCTTACATAAGCATCAAGATAGGGAGTTTCTTTTTTTCCCTCTGTCTGTCTCGCCTCAATATAAAAACTATAGGAGCTTCTGGCCATGATGGAGTAACTGGAACCAAGGTAGCCCTCCTTCACACCAAAACAATCAAAAAATTGAACAAAATAAATGTTTCCAGGAAACAGAAACTCACTACTGGAATCCTAGGATCACCTAGCACTCTGCCTGGGGAAAATTTCCTGAAAAAGGTGAAGAGAAAGAAAATCCAAGCAAAGCATAATATTTTGGCTAAGCTGAGAAGGTAGAGCTCAGAATTCAGAGCAGCTCCAAAGGTTGGAATCTACAGGACAAGGCAGGAAAATGGGTCCAGGAAGTCTGTGTTGGAGCCTACAGCAGTTCATGATTAAAGGCTGTGTTGCACACACACAAGTTAGGGTGATCCATGCCTTCCCAGATGGCAGCTGCTAGAAGCTTGACAATAGAACAGAGACACTAAATAAGTTGAACACTGATTGGGGAATGTTGAAATTTTGGCCTTGCCAATGTCAAGATATCTAATTCACACCCCACTGATTTCCTCAGAATTCTTCTGAAACATGGAAATCAATTTTGTTTGATCTGACAATGGCTGTTTTAAAATTGAGATTTCTAGTCATTCAGAGCAATTATTTTGCAATTAATGCGATTATTGACATGACCGAGGTTAAATCTATCATCTTCCTGTTTGTTTTCCAGCTGTCCCTTCTTTTTCCCTTCTTCCTTTCTTACTTCTGTGCATTACTTAAAATTTAACATTCATTTTATTTATCCACTCCAGATATTTATAGAATTGTTTGCACTACCCATGTATCATATATCTTGCCTTACAGGTTTTAAGTTTTGCATTAAATAGTAACTTTCTCATTGTGAATCTCACTGCTGCATATGTTGGTCTTGCCCAGCGACACTGAGATTAAGATGAACAATAAGAAACCTAATAAAGAAAAAAAGAACTAAAAAGACTGGGGAGTCTTAGAAAGGACAGTTTGAGGTAAGCAATCAGAAAGAAGGGTACTATAAAGGAAATACAATAGCCATTATTTTTACTCTTCTCAAAGCAGATCCTCATAGTTAGACAACCAATAGGAATCTAGGTCACAGGAGCCTCTAGATTCCCCAGGATCCTCTGATTAGAATATCTTTGAGGTTTTATCCTTGGCCCTCAACCTTGATGTGCACACAGAAGACCCGGGCTCCCGAACCTGAGACTTTGCATTTCTAGAAGGATTGCAAGGGATGCTGATGCCCCAGCCTGTGGACCACATTTTTTGCAGCGGGTTTGAGAAGAGAGAAAATCGTGGTCTGCTTGACCAGTCATGGCAAAATAAAATCACGTGATCCAGGCCAACCACTGTTTCCCATTTCACAGGACTTTCATCATTAATCGTAAGTCAAATTCAGAGAATCATGAAAGCTTCTCTTTAGAGTATTATAAAATAAAGATGTCACATTGAAAATGAAGGTGTGCCTGACTCATGCCGTGGTATTTTCAGTCACATCATATGGTTGTGAAAGCTGGACACTGAACAAGGGAGACAGGAAAAGAATTAATGCTTTTGAATTATGGTGCTGGAGATGAATATTGAATATGCCATGGACTGCGAAAAGAACCAACAGATCTGTCCTAGAAGAAGTGCAACCAGAGTGCTCCTTGGAAGCAAGGATGGCCAGACTGCATCTTACATATTTTGGACATGTAGTCAGGAGAAATCAATCCCTAGAGAAAGATATCATATTTGGGAGAGTGTCAGGTCAACGCAAAAGAGGAAAACCCTCCACCAGATGGATTGACACAGTGTCTGCAACAATGGGCTTAAACATAAATAAGATCGTTTGCCTGGCACAGAATAGGGAAGTGTTTCAATCTGCTGTACGTAGGGTCGCTATGAGTCGGATTCGACAGCACCTAACAACAGACTCCCTCAAGTTCAATGGCCAGCTAAATGAGACAACAAAAGAAAAATCCTTTGGAACTTCTAGCACAGCAAAACAAGGTTGTATTAGTCAGTTTGTATGTTGCTGTGACAAGACCTGACAGAAATAACTTAAGGGAAGACAGATGTCGTGGGCCTCAAGGGCCAGAAGATTTCAGTACACAGAGGCAGGCATGGAGGTGGGGCAGGCAGCAGGGCCTGCGGCAGAGGACCTCACATCATGGCAATCAGGAAGCAGACAGAGATTATTACTGGAACCAGGGATCCAGGTAAAACCTCCAAAGGCTCGCCCCCAGTGACCCAACTCTGCAAATACCTCCTAAAGTTCCCTAGCCTCCCAGAACAGTGCCACCCACAGGGGGCCAACTATCCAAACACGTGACCTTTAGGGGGCATTTTAGATTCAAAACATTATGGGAGGGGTAGAGTATAATAAACTCTGTGGTTACTAAAAGACTAAGTCGATGCACTCTCCTTGTTGTTTCTTATCAGTTACCATGGAATTTGAAACCAAAATCTAAAGTAATTTAACACCAATTGTCTTTCATTTGGTCACGGATGGATTATTCAACCAAAATTTAATAACACCTAGTGATATAGCAGGGGCTGGGACTTAGCTCAGTTGGTAGAGCACTGCTCTGCAGTCTCTGAGGACCCGAGTTCAATTCCCAGCACCGCAAAAATGGGAGAAGGGCCTGGCAATCCACTCCCAAGGCAATCCCGAAACTGTCAGCCATTGAAAACCCTATCAGGGTCGCTATGAGTTGGCTATCGACTCGATGAAACCTAACAACAACAACAAATGATACAGGGGATTGGCATTTAGCTCAGTTGGTAGAGTGCCGCTCTGCACTTTCTGAGGCCCTGAGTTCAATCCCCAATACCACAAAAATGGGAGAGGGACCTGGAAGCTCATTCCTAAAACAATCCTGAAAACAATCAGCCATGGAAAACCCTATGAACGGCAGAGAAACACTGACAATAGTGCCAGGCATAATACAGTGTCAGGGAGTGTTGCATCTGTTGTACACAGGGTCACTATGAGTTGGACCTGACTCGATGCCACCTAACAGAAACAACAAAGTGGTGCAGGCATGGCATTTCCATAACAGGGTTTATCTAAGGAGAGTTCACGGGCCCCAGAAATCTTTTTTTCAAGTATGATGATTTTTAAAGTTATTTGGAAATAAATTCTGACTTATAGAAGGCTACGATAGTACGAAGACCCCACCTATATGCCCTTTATTCAGATTCTCCTATTGGTGACATTTTGTCCCATTTTCTTTATTATTCTGAACCACTTGAGACTAAGTTGTGTACCTCATGGTCATTTACCCTAGATGTTCATAAGGCGATTCTCTTACATCAGTGCAGTTATCAAGATCAGTGAACTTCACACAGAATAATACCCTTGCCTAGCCTACCATCTGTATTCTGAATTTGTCTCTTGAATCAATAATATCTTTCACACCATGTTTTCCTCCAGAATTGAATCCAGTCTAAGACTAGCTATCGCACTTGGTGGTCATGTCTTTGATGCTTGAAATTTCCCTTACCTTTATTTCCTCTTTTATGATATTAAACCAAAACAAACAAAAAACACAGTGCTTTTTCTTTTTGAGGTACATAGTGGTTGAACCCAGGGCCTTGCATACATTTTGCAAGTGCTCTACTACTGGGCTGCACCCCCAGCCCAATTTTTATATTTTATCTCAAGACAGGGTCTTGGTTTGTTACTCGTGGAGACTGTCTCTGGACTCGAACTGGTGATCTTCCTGCCTCTGCCGTCAGAGCTGCTGGGATTACAAGCATGTGCCACGGCACCAGGCAATGGTAGTGTCTTCATAGGTTCTATATTCAATTTTAAAATAAGCTCCTGTTCCTTGAATAGGCTTTCCTGAAGAGAAATGTTTGCATTTTGAATACTTTATGTTTTTAGAACAGGTAAACCTTCCAACATTTGGTACTTGTATTTTCTGAGCTTTTCTGCTAACTACATGTTCTATGATCTTGTGTTATGGTCAAGCATTCACACAAAGGCTTCAGTAGCTGTAGAGGGAACTGTCCAGAATTGTGTATGATATTTGTTAAAATCCTTGACATGATTTTCCAAAAATTCTTTTGTATGTAAAATATATTGGTATTACAACATCCCCAAATGAAATATTTGCATTTTCCCTCATGCCCTTTGTTTTCATTATAACCTTCACTGAATTAAATGAGCCATTAAGTTCATTTTGCAGCAGACAGAACTTATGTTTATTTCTCTGAATTGATACCAAAACTACCATTAAATAAGGCATGATTTTGTGAGAGTTAAGCTCTGCTTACGACACTTCTGTTTTACAGATGAATCCCAGAGAAAAAGTACATCCTAGCAGCTGTTTTCAGTTCTTTGCACTTTTTTTTCTTAAAAAAGAACATTTGTTTTCGATTTGTCTATAAATAATGGAAGAACACACAGTTAAAGGGCCCAGTGTGATTTTTATAGAAGGTTCATTTTTGGAAATCTGATAAGCTTATAACCACATATGTTTGAAATCATTCTAGTATAAAATTCAGAAACTTGAGGTGGGGGCATCCCACTCATCAGGCAATTCGATGTTTATTTTATTCATCTATTACTTAGCACCATTTGTCAGACACTTTGCAGTTTTGGAAATTTTAGAACAAAATTTTAAAACACAAGTTAAACCTGACAATGTGCATTATGAACCGTTAGCATGTGCCTGTCGTTTGTTGATCAGACTTGAAAGTTGGAAGGACCTT